>WEDG01002296.1:0-69235 GCA_017591395.1 Schistocephalus solidus
TCATGCCACTACATTCCATTACATATTACTATGCACTACTCCATTCTCTCCATTATTTTTATTACCATTACCTAGTCCGGCTGTCCACCACATCCATGTCCTTCTTGTGCCTTCAATTCCTCCACCACCTTTTCACCTTTCACTGTCTATTTTCATCCATATTTACTCTCCATTACTACCATCCTTTCCTGTGTCAGATATGCCTTTCCTTCCATCCACTCTAACCTAGTTACATTTCATATGTAATCCACCATTTCTTCATGCATATCTCCACCTACCATTCCTTGGCCATCTGTCGTCCACTGGCTTTCCGTTGGTCCACTCTCTATCCATTCTTTCCCTACTATACCACTTTCCATTCCACCATTACTCCGTATTCCATTTTATTCGTCCATCCACCTCCTCCCTCCTCCTCCTCCTCCTCCCTCCTCCTCCTCCTCCTCCTCCTCCTCCTCCTCCTCCTCCTCCTCCTCCTCCTCCTCCTCCTCCTCCTCTCTTCCTTCCTTCACTTCCTCTCCTCCTTCCTTCCTTCCTTCCTTCCTTCCTCCTTCCTTCCTCCTTTCCTTCCTCCTCCCTCCTCCCTTCCTCCTTACTTCCTTCCTCCTCCTCTTGTCCCTCCTCCTCTCTTCCTCCTCCTCCTCCTCCTCCTCTCCTCCTCTCCTCCCTCCTCCTCCTCCTCCTCCTCCTCCTCCTCCTCCTCCCTCCTCCTCCCTCCTCCTCCTCCTCCTCCTCCTCCTCCTCCTCCTCCTCCTCCTCCTCCCTCCTCCATCCTCCTTCCTCCTCTCCTCCTCCTCCTCCTCCTCTTCCTCCCTTCCCTTCCTCCTCCCTCTCACTTGTGTCTTTCCTCCTCCTCCTCCTCCTCCTCCTCCTCCTCCCTCCTCCTCCTCCTCCTCCTCCCTCCCTCCCTCCCTCCTCCCTCCTCCCTCCTCCTCCTCCTCCCTCCCTCCTCCTCCCTCCTCCCTCCTCCCTCTCCTCCTCCCTCCCTCCTCCTCCTCCCTCCTCCTCCTCCTCCTCCTCCTCCTCCTCCCTCTCCTCCTCCTCCCTCCCTCCCTCCTCTCCTCCTCCTCCTCCCTCCTCCTCCTCCCTCCTCCCTCCTCCCTCCCTCCCTCCTCCTCCCTCTTCAAGCCTGTCGTGCTGGCGTTTTACGCTTTGTCAAAAGAGACCCCGCCTAACAATCTCGAATACCAGACCAGCGCACCACCCAACCCCCAGTAAGTGTTAAACAAAATTCTAAATGTGTTTTCCATCAGAAGGGATTACTTAGGTGTGGCTGTAATGCTGATAATTATGCTGCACATTTCCGCGATAGTGTAGTCCTGCTAGATCAACCGGTTTTCGGCTCTTGCGGCTATGTGCGAGTAAACCAGCGCTTATTTACATGAACATTTCCGTACTTTATTTTCAATGCCTTTATAAACTTCGCATCGCTGCAGAAAAACCTGCGCAATATTCTCTTTCTTGTAATCCTTTGGGAACGAATATGTTTGGCTTTCAAATTTTATGCCTGAAAGCAAGTTCTGTGATTATGAGCTGTTTTAAGATCAGGAAATATTTCTGCCTGCTGCTTCTAAAGTATTAAACAAAGTTTACATCCATTACAAAATTTTTAAAGCTCTATATGATATGTTGAAGGATATTTTGTATGGAAAATGGGTGATTTGCCTTAAGCGTAAAGTATACGGCCTGCCTTTTGGAAACCCATAAGCCTAATTGCGACTGCATTTGATTTTCAAAATTATTCGGGATTTTAAATTTTTCAAACTGAAACGCATGTTTTCTTCAAGTAAAAATTTGAAGAAAACATAATTTTTTACTAGATGATTACATGTATTTTTTAATGTTTTCGTTAGAATTTATAAGGACATTAAAAATCCCTATAAAAATTCATTTTACCTAGTTATTGTTTACCGAATACAGTTTTTGGCAGGTAACCGAAACGAGTCTCATTCAAGGGCTTAAATGCCTTAAGATTATTCTGAACGATCATTACTATTACAATCCTTTCTTTTTGAAACCAAATTTCCAAACTATAGCTAACAGGTCATAAGATAGGCCATTTACTGTGGGCTCTGGGCGTTGATGATTTCCAGGAGTTCGCCTTTTCTCTCTCTCTCTCTCTCTTTCTTACGTGTTATGCCTTTGCTTCTTCCAGAACCAAGGTAGCCTTGGGCTTGTCTGATATTGTTGTCTCGCATGTTGCCCTAGTCGACAACGCGCCCCCACCCCTCCCCATTTCCGGACCCATGTAGCTTTCACTTGCGCTTCTGCCAAGTTCCACAGTGATGATGATTTCCCGTCTTTAAACGGCTGCTTCGTCCTGACTCATCCACACAGATTGTCGCCTTCAAAACGCGGCTGATAGTTACAATGCGAACGAACGAACCTTGCCAGTTCTCCATTCAAACACCAATATTTCAATGTTGTTAGGTCCTGTCCGCAGTTTTCGTCTCACTCCGCAGGGACACGGCCGTACGATTACCAAAGCCTGCAGTTTTCTTACCGGCTGTAAGCTGTTCCTTCCTGAGTAGAACTGGCTTCTATCTACCTCATCGCCCCCTTCCCCGCCCCCTTCAGATCACGTAAAATGCGGTTGGTTGTAACCACTTCCTTCCACCGTCGTATTACGTGAACTTCTCGCACATTAAATATCCTTTCCTGGTTCTTCGGTGGTTCCTGCCGCTTCATCTTTCGTGCTCTTTCCATGCTAAATCACCTTTAAGTAGGCGTATAAATGTTTAAACGTTTAAATTTACCTCTGGTAATCAACCGTTGACCTGTTGTCGTGTTATTTCACAGTTTATTCTTCTTCTTCGTCGTCGTCGTCTTCTTGCTTTTAATTTTTTCTTCCTATTCTTCCCCTTCCGCTCTACGGTGTCCTGATTTGTCTGTCTACCTACGTGCACGAGAGGGCTAACATCATTCTCTCTGTCGTCTCTCCCGCGCTCTGGGCGACTGTCCAAGCATTTCCGTTGACTGGTAGATCACAGATCATGATCCGGAGTGAAAGACTCCGTCCACCTCTGTCATACAGGCATGCGTCCATATCTAAGGGCTCACGCCGACGTAGCATAGCTCGTCGACCAACGCGTGTCATTTTACTTCTGTTGGCCTCTTTTTGACTCAGCTCGACAACTGACATTCTGGTAATGGTGGTAGTGGGGTGGGAGGGGAGGGGGGTAACAGTGCGTTAGCATTAAGACGGTCCCAGCCCTTCCAGGTGTTCTAGTAAGGTTGAACCCTCTTTAGGAGGGGGGCCGTCGGATTTCGCAAACGGCCGTCTGTTGGTTGAATTGCGGACCCGTGGCTGTGTGCTCCTCACTTTTATCATTATTCGTGTCTACTTTAGGGAGCCGTTCAATGGCAGCATCGGAGATGGCTGATGAGCAATTAAGTACACTTCTGAATTGCTCGGCCCAGCGCTTCAGAATTTGCGATTTCGCTGTCAGCAGTATTGTGCCGTCAGAGATGAGCAGCGGTGCGGTCACCTTGATTCAGGGGCTGTAGATGGCCTTAATGGCTTTGAAAAATTTCATATAATTGCAGTCGGCATCCAAGCTTCCTCCATCTCCTGCAGCCGTTGCTGTAAAAGGCTGCGACATCTAAAGAAGGCTGCTTTGGCGGAGTCAGTCCGAAGGTCCATGTAGGCTTTGTATAGTCCATTTTTCTCCGTGAGTAGGTTGCTGATGTCGGAATCATTGGCGTCAAACCAGTCGTGGTGTTGACGGCGTGCGCGTCCAAGGACTTCGGGAGCGGTTGACTGGATGACATTTCGCGGTTGACACCATCGTGTTTCCATGGTGGCGTTATTATCTGGAGCATGCAGGTCCTCGAGTTTCTGGGTTATGTGGTTGCTGAAATCACAACAGTGAGCAGGCAACTTTAACAAAAGAGTATTTAACTTACCTGGCGGCCTCTTACCTTGGGGCCTTCTTCGGGGTTGCAGTCGGAGCCTCATCTGGGTGATGACGAGGCGGTGATCTGTCCAAACATCGGCATCGCGGATCGCCTTGGTTACCAGCACGTCCTGTCGATCTCGCCTCCGGTCGAGAACATAGTCCAGCAGATGCCAGTGCCACGACCGAAGGTGCATCCACGTGGCCTTCTCCCGCATCGGAAGGCGGAAGAAGGCGTTGGTCAGCAGGAGGGTGTTCCGCACACGTTTGCAGAAGAAAGAGGTCGCTTTCCTTAGAGCAGGGGTCGGCAAACTTTTCGGACTACTAGGCCATTTCAGGAGGTCAAGAAGGCACATTAGGCCAGAAGAAACAAGGTGTCCAAGGAAACGTTTATTATTCAAAAATATAGAACGATCAATGGGAAACATGATGTTGCATGCTCTTGAGACAGATATAATATCAGGTTCTAATGATGAGGACTTCAGCAACAGAATGTCATCAAGGCGATTGTCTGTGAACTGATAGCGCAGCTTGTTCTTACAAAACTTCATTTTGGGGAACAGCTGCTGGTAGCTGCGCATTGCTTCTGCTCTTTAGGCATAGTAATTGAGGTTATTGTGCGGGAACTCGATATCTGTAATATGACCTCGAAATAAAATGGCTTCGCACGTCACAGCACACACGCTTTGACCCCGTTAAGAGGTAAATGGAACCGAGACCAGAAAGTGAACTTGTTTACAACACAACATTTATCATCCCTCTCCGGTCAGGCGCCCCTGTTTCATACATCAGTTCTAACATACATTAGTTCTGACATCAGTTCTAAAAAAAACACGAGCCACAGCTTGCGCTGCAACCAGCAGTAATGAAGGGGAACAAAACCGTGACAATTCAATTGAGCCGAATCCAACAATAATTAACTAGAGGGGGCGTTAAGCCGGACTGAAATACTAGCTAGGCCGTATCTGGCCTAAAGTCTGGAGTTTGCTGACCTCTGCCTTAGGGCCACCCTGTAGCGCGCCAGTGCCCGAGCGACTAGCGCCGTCCTCCGTTCCGACCGGTTGCTCCTAGGATTGAGTGGACTCGCACGAACAGCCCGGAGGGGATGGCGACGGGGGGTATTGTGGTTTCGACCGCGTGTTTTGCGATCTGCGAGTCGCGGCCGGCTGCAGTAGACGTGAGACCTAACATTTGTTTGGGGTTCCTTTTCAAGCGCCTTCGATGCTATCCCCATATCAATCCCACCTGTTCGTGTCTCAGCAAAACAAACCATGGAAATACCAGCGCTATTGGGAAGAGAAGATGGGGTTAAGAGATCGTATGCGACTAAAAAACACAAAGACAGCTTGACTGCGCCTCGTTTAAAAAAGCGAGTGAGAGAGGACTGGTCGATTCACATTCTGGCCTCCGCTCCCCCACTCCCTGTTCAGTTTATTAATTACGCTTTTTTTAAGTTCCGCCCACGTTTGATGTTCGCTTCCTGCCTTCTGTGTCATCCTGATTTTCGTCCTAAGACCGATGCATTACTGGTTTTCATCACCATCATTCTTGTTGTTCTTCTTCTTCTTGTGCTTTGTTCGCTTCGCTACCGAGCGCAATAAGCGCCCGGCAGCAGCTGTAGCCAACGCACCGTTTCGTGCCACACACACACCGGAATACCTTAGGGCGTTCGGTGCGCGATGGACGTTTGGCCGGCCTATCACATTGATAACTTCCTCCACACCCCCCCCCCCTCTGAACGCGAAGTGGAGCGCGGATTTGGCCTGTGACCCAAAAGGCAGTGCGAAAACACCGTTCCGACCCTTTTTATCACAAAATTAGGACAAGGACGCTCTTCCACTCCTCACTCGACTCAATCTTGGAATGATAGGCAGTACATGCTCCTCTTTGCTCAGATCCGGGGCTGATTTTCGAGCTGAATGGTTAGCTCTCGTAGATGAACCTACACGATCCTAATATATTGAAGCACACTGCACACACAGAGTAGAGATAGAAGCGGCTGAGTAGTTTAGTAGTAGTTCGGGATGATTAGGCGCATTCTAAGCCCTCCTCCTCCTCACCTTCCTTGTAGGTTTTTGTGCCCGTACGCCGTTGATGTTAACTGGGATTTAGCGACTGAGATAGAGAGAGAGAGAGAGCGGGCTATCTCAGGTTACTGCTGCTCTTAACGTTCAAGATCAGATATGAGCAAAGGCCTGTGTGTACTCGCCGTCGGGGTGAGCTACTCCTGTGTTTGACTTACGATCTGCAATATGACAACGCTGCAGTTAAGCAGATTTACAGAAAAATTGTATCCCCAATGCTTACTCATCGCACTATCTGATTGGTGTTTACCTAACACTGCTGCGTTTCTAAATTATCAGTGACCGGTATCATACAATTTTAACCAAAATTCTGAAATGTGTATTTGATTAGGAAGGATTATCTAGGTGTGTTTGCTTTACTGATTATCCTCCAGTATACTCCCCGCTATTTCACACTAGCAAGCAGGCTTTTGAACACGCATCTATTCGGCCGTCTGCATAAACTGCCCTGGGTAAAATGCCTTCTTATATAGTATGCCATTCAACACCAGGTGGGGAGTGGAACAGAGAGCGAGCTAGATGCTGTCAAAGTCTACTCTCACTGTAATCCAGCGCAGTTCACCGTTCCTGCACCACCCTGTTGTGGTGCAGGAACGGTGGACTTTGTCGAATTGCTGGATGCCCATTTCAATAGCTTTATTAGTTGAAGTATATTTTTTAAGGAAACATGCACCAAGCACTCTTTCTTGTAATTCTGCAAGCCCTAGGCCCAAATACAACGGCTGATCGGACTCAAAATTCTTCGGTAATCGAAAAAAACCTTTTGAAAACTTTGAGTATAAAATCTGAAGGAGTGATTTTCTACTAAATACAAGCCCAAGAAAAAATTTGTGTTATTTGCATTTTTGATAAATTGAAATGATTTATTTGACTAAACTGGGAAAAAAATCGGTGGCCTCGTTGATAATCGCACCCATAGCAGCAAGCAGAAGACTTGCCCAGATCTGACGCTCTAACCACATAAGCTGTGAAGCCCCTCCGAATGCCACGAGTAACGTACCTGCACGGCTTACTAACCTGACTTCAGTCCACCAGTTCTCATATAGTTAACTTATCGCTCAACCGACCTTTCCTAAACAGCCTATCTAGAATACACCAGATGAATACCGAAATCAGTTCATATAGGTATTTTTGTGTAGTCAATAGATTAATTCGGCCCACTTGTAGAAAAATGGGCGGTATCGGTGCTAGAATATTGTCATCTGCGACAAAAATGGTAGCAGCTGTGGTCAGTCTCCGACTCTCACTGACTTCATTAAAGGCGTCCACAGAGGCGGACGGTGTAGGACCTTCTAGTTTCCAGAAGCCTCAAGGCAAAAGTTAAGACACTCCTCTCTTCCCCTCCCGCCGACTAGAAACCCACGTCGTACGGTTTGTTCGAAACCAGTGAAATGACGCCGTGTTTCGTACTTGGCGCACGCGCCCTTGGACTTCTGTTCTCCATAGCGCTGAAGGTCGTTTCCGTAAAGGCCGGTAGCATATTTCGAAGCACTCGAGAACCATGCGTCCCAGCGAGAGTCTCCGAGGTTTGCTGCTCTCTCCGCTAAAGACGGCGCAGTTAGTGTATCCTTTCAATGCCAAAAATACACTTAGTTAGCGCCAGCTGATAAATGTACTGACAAGGACATTATCGGTGTTTGTGCAATGGAAAGGAACCGCAGTCAACTGTGAGGTCACAGACTTTCGGGCGCGAAGCGCAGACGTTCCTCGTATGGAACGAGCACTCATATGCGCCCAAAAATAGCCCAGTGAACCACGTTTCGCGGCGTGGTTCTTACCTCTCACTGGAAACCTCGACTGCGCTGATGTCAGTTGACGAAGTCCATTTAGGCTGCGGTTGGTGGGGCGATCTACAAAAACCCAGACCCAAAGCGTTTTGGCAAAGGCTGAAGCAGACAAAATTTTGCACAGAACGGTCGGTATGTGGAAAAATGAGATGAACGCGGATAGATCCAGAAAGTGGCAGTGCTGGTGGTCGCATTGCAGGCATCGGTGAAATGTTCGGCATTATTCAGGACCGTGGAGCGACTTAAAAGTGTATCAACAGGCAGACGTTGTGGAAACGAAGAGTGTGATTAACTCTTCCCCCCATCCCCACAAGACACATTTAAACCCGCGTCGATAGCTCACACATTCACTGTCCATGGATTGGTAGTGGTTTGATGACGAATTAACCAAAACCTATATCTGACAGTTGACTTTTTCGGACGTAAGGTACATTTCTAGTTTCTGCTTCTTTCAGACAGTCTCAGAGGAACACGATGCTAATGATCGCTGCCAACAGCAGAAGCAGCAGCAGTGTTTCGACCGCAGTCGCAACGCACAACCTTCCACTGCAGTTCCTCCTGCAGGTTCTTCATGCGACCACGGATCATTTCCAGCAGGCCTCCCCTCATGTCCAGAGTCCCTGCCAGAGCACCCGGCTCCAGTGAGATCATCGAGGCCACGACAGCTCTCCATCACCGAGATTCCGTCATCATGTCCACGCAGTTGCTAGACTCCTCCCCCGTAACTGAGGATGCAGCTTCCCAAAACCCCATGATGGTTTCTGTCTCCTTCCTGCTGCGGAAGCCATGGGCTGATCGGCTACTGGCGGCAGCCCGTGTCCAACGCGAGGGAGAGGCGGATAATGCCCAGGTATGTGGGTCACCAGTGCACCTCCTTTCTGGCGTCGCTACTGCGTGCCTGATGACTGTTGCGATAGTTTGACAATGGGGAGTAGCTACGTTATGTCCTCGGGCTTTGTATCGCATCACACGCCGTGTCTCCTCACTTTGCCTGACCATTTAACTGTGCCGGTGGGACTAAAAGAGTGAAATAGATGCCACCTAAAAGGCGAATTCCAGGTCATATAGTGGTGGTCATTGCACAGCGTGACGAATGGTCGCTGTATAAACATGCACGGACGTTACTATTATTAGTATTATTAATTGCCATGCACAAAAGCCTGCAACTTCACGTTATTCAAAAAGCTGTGGCTCGAAGGCTGCCGATTAAGCTTTATGCCACACCGCACCATCAGCCCAGCATGTTTGGTGCGTTCAGTGTAACCAGTAGACTGAGAGTCAGACGGCGATGACTCCTTCTTACCCCCTGGTGTTGAAAATCCTGACGTGAGTGTCGAGAGGGCCAGAGTTTTGCCGTGGCGCGCGCGCGACAGGGTTCTGCCAACCCTGTCAGTCGCGCCACTCCCGCATCAGAAAAGCTGACCGGCTCGGATGGTGACCTGTTGCCGCTGGTGGGGAGATAGTGAGGTCGACGGCTCAGTGCATCTTCTAAATGCAAGCTGACGCTGCTGGAAGTTTTTCACGGTGCCCTAAAAGTCGTGCCTGTGAAGGCTAACTCGTCTCCCGGACTGAGATTCGAGGCTGCGGCAATCGCTCCTAATGTGGCCTATGGCACTTCTCGCTGCATGGTTCCTGCGTCCTTTTTTGGTGGATGCGGTGGCTGAACCTGTGCCTTCTCTCATCTCCGGTCTTTTTGACTCTGTCTTCGACACCAGGCCCCGGTGGCGGAGTGGAACAGACGGTGATGTAGACGCAGCACACGTCTGCTTTCACTATAGTCCAGCACACGGCACCTTCCCTGCACCAATATGCTGTGAAGTACACCTTGGGCATCGTCGGACTCGACAGTCGGCCTGATATCACGGTTCATAAACCTTCGATATTTGGCCTCTATTCCTGTGGAGGAAACTGGATTGAACGATCTAGATCTTCTGCAGCCAATAGTCTCGCTTAGAGAGGTGCAATCCTCAAGCCCGGCTAGACCAGGCGTGATAACAGCTGTACCAAGTACAAGTATATACTATTTCACGTGAATGTTTTTGCATGTGCTTGCAGCCAGAGAGAAAAATACTTGTCATATAAAGACATTCGAATGCCACCGGATCAATCGAACACTAGCAGAGGATTGACAGGCATGGCGGATTGTCGTAAGATAGTTTAACTGCAGCTTTCAAATCCTTTTTTATACAGGAGGCCGATGATGGCAGGGCGATGAGCGAAGGACTGTAGTACCAAGAAGCGGGCTTGGGGCTGCTCAACCCATTCCAGGCAGCACACTTTCGGTATCCGCATTGTTTCTATGGAATAGGTATGTATCCAGAGCAGAAGCCTGGTACATGTAATGGAAACCAAGTCTTATGTCACACATGTAGTCCTTTCGTTCATGAACTCTAAACGATCGTTAACGTAACTCCCTCGTCCCGCTCTGTCTTGGAGCTCATTTTGCAGTCAGCCAGCAGCTGCACAGTGGCAATTAGTAGCAGAAGAGGCAGATTAACAATGCTGAAATAGACATAGAAGACTGGATCGGCCATTTCTGGTTTATTAGTTCTCATCAGCCGGTCATACTAAACCCCAGGTGGTGCCCCGCCCGAGGCTTAATGATTAAAGCGTTGGACTACTAATCAGCAGGTCGCGGGTTCGAGACTCGGGTTGATCACCATCTGGAGTTGAGTATGACTGGCTGATGATGGCTAATGAACCAGAAGGGGTCATTCCAGTCTCCCTTCTCTTTGTCGGCATTGTTAATTTGTCAGCCATTGCGCCCACGCCGATTTCCAGCCATCTTGACACGGGCTTGCTGTAAGTGTTATGTGAGTATTGGAAGAGGTAGAGTGCTGTAGGTACTGCGCAAGTACTTTCCTCATGTAAGTTACTGGTGTGGTGCCCACTTCATGGAGCACCTGGTGGAATTCCTGGTTTATGATGGTCGAAACCATCGAATGTCCACCACAACGCAAATATGGTAACAGTGGAGCAGAGCATGTCAAGCCACAGTCGCAAAGGTCCTTACTGCCTCATCTGCGAATGCACGTTCCGGGTCCAGATCTCCTTCGTGCTTTTTGCGTCTAACAGCCGGCTTCTCTTACCCCACTGCGTTTGAAATTAGTTCAACTTCATGGCCTACGCTACCTCAACCCGCTGAACTACATAGAATGATCAGGTGATACCGTCGAAATGCAACACCAACTTGCTAAACACTGGATAGATCCGTAGATAGATTCAACTGCATCCCCTGGGCCCATGCATGCTGTTCACGTCTCTTCTACCCCGCCTCACCCTCTCGCCCAGGCCCTCACTCGTCAAATTGCCTCGTCTGCTAGACGTCTGCGCACTCTCAAACCTCCCACGTCAACCAGCACTATAATCTCCCCTTGTCAAAATAACTATCTAGGCTGGTGCGGGCTAATCGAACATCTTTTTGCATTCCCTAGCATTGACTTTGAAAGCTCTACATCCGTCCCCACTCATGAAAATGGAATTTGGTCAGGATGGGAAAGCTGTTTCATTTGCCTCATTATTTGTTTTCGCCCTGCTTAAGCTTTAAAAATCACTGATCGCACAAGTTAGCAGGCTCAAGGATACCACCAAGCCTGAACTAACGCAGTACACAGAGATGCGAATAAGGAGGGCGTTAGGAAACCTAACTGCCCTTATTGCGAACATGTTTTGAGGCGTTTGAATGCGGTTTCTAGTTAATACCTCCTGGCTTTGATTTCGAGGGGCAATTGACAGTGACCAAAGTTAGCTCTGAGCAAGAAGATAACCAGTAGCTTCCCTATCTCTTGAAATTTCAACTGAAATTCGGAAATGTGTTTTCGATTTAAATAAATTACTTAAGTAGGTTTCGCATATTGATTATTGTTCAGCCTAATCCTCAGATATTTTAGCCCCAGTAGGATGCTGGCTTTTGATTGAGCTTCTTTCTGACCGCCCGTAAAAAGTGTACTTTTTAAAAATGACTACTTAAGTAGTTTGTCTTTTTCTCATTGATTTTTACAGCATAAACAAACACAAGCATTCTTTCTTTTACTCATTTGATAGCAGATTACATCTTTCTCAAATTTTGTACTTAAAGCAAGAGTATCTTTTGGTTTTAAAAAAGTTTCCGAATTGCTGAAAAAATTTGAGCATTACCGGCCGGTACACTTGAATTCAAGTTTTCCAAACTGCATGTCGTATACATTCTGTGTTAGGAAAAATCACAAATTTCTCTACGATATAAACCAGAGGTCACACAGGTCTCATACAATATTGTATTGGATTTAGATCATATTGTATATCTTGTAGGCTACATTAATGAATTGACGGATACGATGTATTCTGAATTAACACGTCAAGGTCTTTAAACATTTCATAGTTGAAAGCTCTTTAAAACCAAATTATACCTTTTCCTTAAGTACTAAATTTTTAGAAGACGTAGTTTGCCATCAAACGAGTACAAGAAATACTATTTTTGTGCGTGTTTTCTCTAAAATGTATTTGAATTCGATCAGAAAGAATTTTGTTCAAAGTCGGCATCGTACCATGACTGGAGTATGTTCGGATTCGACCGCACGAAAATCTATACGATAACCCTACTAAGGTAATTTGTTTGAACCGAAAACTAATTTCAGAATTTCGGTTGATATTTCATGAGATGGAATATTTAATTCATTTCAATCAACGATTATTTTACTCGTCCTGCTTACATCAAGTACTGGATCAGAAAAATCCCTAGTACTTGCTATCAATGGGTACCAACCCCCTCACCTCTTCAACGAATAGTTACTAGGATGTTAGCAGTCTTTCGTATCTGGTGAATAAAGAATATACCCTAGCCGGGATCATCTTGGAACAGGTATTTTGTCTGTGTGAACGCTTTTGAACTTTCATTGCCTGCTGGCGTAAGTTCACCCACGGAATAGTGTTTGCTGACAAAACAACAACAGGATATTTGAAGACCCTTTCGTTTGGTGTCCACCCCTTTTTCTAAATTTTTCAATGTGACCTCTTTGTTGAATTGCCTTTGGTTTAGTTCACCTCACCGGGGACTCAAAAATGTCTACTACCGACCGTCAGCCTGTACTGTGGGAATTCGATGCTCAGGCGCACATAACAGTGCCGACTGCTACTTGGCGCACACGACAGTTTAGTCCTCTTTTCCGACGACGTCCTAAAGACGTCGACTTGCGCAGTATCTAACGCCCTATCCTCTCACGACGTGGTCCATTTTCATGACGGAGTCAAGAAGACCTGGGTTGCAATCACTACCTACTCGCTTGCCGACGCAGCGTGAGTCTGCACCTAGGCGTGTCACTGCATCCTCCATCTGTGGCATTCGTTGTGGGTACGCATCCCCAGAAACACTCGCCGTACCCCGATCCAGCGACCATGTTGGTTCAATCGCATCGGCCACCTGGTCCGTTGTAAGAGCGTGGGATTTTGTGGACATACACCGCATGCCCTCGTTTTGTGACACATAAATGTGTGCCTATCAGTCGCAGGCAATCCCTGACCCCAATCTTACAGACAGAGTGAGGGTTTATTTTTTTCTGGCCACCCTGTCCTATTACGTCCCTACTGGTTTTCTTGTATTTTGACCGGAAAACACCTTTGCCGGTGCTTGGGTTCTAGACAGGAATCTAAGGGGACGAAACTGTTAAACGCAACGCCACTGCAACGTTAGTGGTATGGCTTGATGCGCTTGGTTCCTGTATTTTTACTCTGAGTAGTAGTAGTAGTAGTAGTAGTAGTAGTAGAAGCAGTAGTAGTGGTGGTAGTGGCAGTAGCAGGAGTATTATTCGTTGTTTTGGCAGTCGTAGTTGCAACATTGATGCTAGTTATACATTCACCAGTAGTATTAGTAGTAGTAGTAGTAGTATTAGTAGTAGTAGTTAGCAGTATTAGCACCAGTTACACTTAGTTTTAATCGTGTTGGATATCTAATTAGTAATTCTCCTGATGATAGTGGTTGTAGAAGTAGTAGCAACAGCAGCAGTTGTAGTGGTAGTCGTAGCAGTACACGTAGCATTATTAATAGTAGTAGTTTTCGTATCAGCAATAATAGCAGTATTTTGGTTTTGGAAGTAGTATTCGATGTTGTCGCAGTCGTAGTAGCAGCCGTAGTGGTAGTAATACGTCCACCAGTAGTATATTTAGTAGTAGTTGTTGTTGTAGTAATAGTAATGCCAGTGCGAGTAAGGACACGCACAAATAACCTCTGCACCATCCTCCGATGGAGCACCAGGTGGACCTCGTCAAAATCAACGGTCTAACTGTCGTCGTAGTAGCGGCAGCAATAGTGTTCGGAAGCCTTCGTGGGTCTAATCGCCCTCCACTGGGAGTTTCGTGCTACAACTTGAGTTTTGTAAGAAGTGCATTATGCATGAGCAGACCTAATGGTGTATTGACGATGCTAGAATAACGTACTGCGAGTGTTGTCGGCCACCACATTTTCCGCATTGGCAGTTAATTCAACCGGTGAAGAGAATGACCGGTAATAAGGACAGTTCACCTCTCCGCCCCTTCGTCCGATTTTCACTCCACGCTCTCCGTTGACAGGCCATCCTTGAGGATCACTGTTCTCGCATCTGGGCCACCTCTGCTGATCGTACTCCGACAAGTAGTGGAAGCGGGGCGAGTAGAGGCGTCGATAATTCGGTCGCATCTGCCGCCGCCGCTGAGCGATGCGAGGATGACTGCGAGGAGGGTGAGGGTGTTTCCGGCGACTGTGGTGGCTTGACGAGGCCACACCTCCTCGAGGAACCACCGTTGCCGCCTTCTTCGCCTTTGTTCCTCCCTCAGCAGCAGCCTCGCACAACAGCCGCAGCACCGAGCTCTGCTGATCTGTCGTCTGCCACTGGTTCAGCTTCTGCCTTTCGACATCAAACACCCATCAGGTAGGTTCTGCTCTCTCGATTCACGTCTGTTTGCCAGTGAGGAGCTATTATCTAGCATACCTTTTACTCACTTTACACATTTTTACACACTTTACACACTTTTACATTTCAACAATCAAGTTCGGTTAACGCACGTTTTCACTCGTCCATCTCAAGGCCCGTATAACTGAGATTAGAGTAGCAGAAGTCTAAGTAGTCTTTGAACAGTACGTTTGGGAAGAGGTTTGAGACTTATGCTTTAGTTCTGTCAGTGGTTTAGAGATGAAGGAGGTGTCTGTCAATGACCTCTATCTCTGTTTCGTTGCTGTATCGTGACGTGAGAGGATATGAAGAACACACCTGTCGAGCTCATTTTTGGCCTGGGGGGCCTACCTTTGTCTCTGATTTATAATCTGCAGTCCAACCGCGAGGATGGTCTTCAGAACACCTGCCGTTTACTGATTCTCTCTGAAGACTTCTTTTCTATAATATTTACACCAGTGCTGTCTCGTTTTTCAGCATACCCTTAAGGTTATCTCTCCCCTTCCCCCTTCCCTCCTTCGAGTTCACGTTGACCTCCCAGAGTTCCACCCTCCCCAACCCCCAGCTGTGACCCTATGCTGCCTTGTTGGTGTTGTAGTAGCCATCTCGTTTTCTGCCTTCTCCGTCCGCCATTCAGATTTTCACACAAGGACTGCTTTGCGCACGTTCCACTTCTACTTCCCCTATAATCTTCCATGTGTTCTCGTGTATTTTATGATTTTAACGCAATTCTTCTATATTTCCGTATAATTACCCTGTTATTAGATTCTTTCAATTTTCACAGCCTATGATGTTCGTTTGCTTTCTTCTCTTCGCAGTCTGCTTTCCGTCTCACGTCAACTCGCATCTCACCATTTCCTCGACACACTACTGGGTACTGTTTTTAATTGCCCACCCCATCTGGACCTTGGCTTGGTTTTTTCGCAGCTTCCGTTGGTCGTGCACGTTATTACACCTTACTTCCTCTATTGCTTCTGACATGAGAACGCTTTCATTTACTACCGCCCCCCTCCCCCACCTTCCTCTAGTCTCTCCCCCGGGGACATCGCTCCCCATTCGGTGTCAGTCCCGTCTGCCATACCCATCTGTACCTCCCAGCTCACTGTCCATCACCCTTAACTGCCCTCATTCCATGCCTCTCGTACTCGCCGTTTGGCCGCTTTTCCCTTGGTGATTTTAAAGATGTGTGCTCCAGACCCATCTCTACCCCTGGAGACGGGTGAGCGTGTCTGACAGCAGCGGCTGCCGCAATGACGTGGCGGCGTCGTCCCTCGCTCGTCAGCCAGGGGGCACGCAGTTATGTCCTTTCTGACGTCTCGCGAGGCAACCTGCCATTTTTGGCGGGTAGACCGGCGTGCACACAAAGGCTTACTTATTCCCCCTAGGCGCGCTGATCTTGTATCTGCTCGATCGTTTCGCCCCCACCAGTTCGCATCCTGGAAGAACTGTCACATTATTACCCGGAGGCAGGGGAATCCA
Source organism: Schistocephalus solidus (assembly GCA_017591395.1). Classification (NCBI taxonomy): domain Eukaryota; kingdom Metazoa; phylum Platyhelminthes; class Cestoda; order Diphyllobothriidea; family Diphyllobothriidae; genus Schistocephalus; species Schistocephalus solidus. The sequence continues at coordinate 16,146 of WEDG01002296.1, forward strand.
AGGTATCTGTACTTGATAGGTAAACTTGATCGTTTTCCTCGCCAGAAATACTGATTATCCAACCTTTAGATGTCAACTTACACTGGAAAGCGTACAATCCCTGCACGTCTGAAGTGATTACCTGTGCCACAGACTCCGGTCCCTAACATACATATCCACATTGTATCATCACGTTCAGTCACCGGATGTGCCTGTTCTTTCCTACGCGTACACACAAAAAAACCCACCAAAACATTCATCACTTATGCGACTGTCGTGTAGATAGGTGTTCCCGGTTTGGCATGGGTGGTCAGCACACCATGCAGGTGTGTGAATGCTTGCGTGCAGCACCTTCCTAGATGGAGACCACTTTAAATGTACCACACTCGATCTCCTAATCCCTGGTAGTCCCAGGCTCCCTGTGTTGCGGGAGGAAGAGTTGGAGGTGGGGTAAAATCCACCTAGCTCTGAAAAATGTGACTTTGAACGGGGATAATTTTGTCCCCGTTCTTCCATAATGACTTCTCGGTGCGACCTTTGTGGTGATTCTCTGTTGGAAGATCATGGAAACACGGTTTTGTAGTTTTGGTCTCGACACCCGACGACAGGTTGACCGTCGCGAACGGCAACTACCGAATGTCCAACAGGCCGGGATCAGTCTTGGTGACTTGCGCGTGAATTATTTCATAGTGAGTTAGACTTACGAAGCATCTTCCTCCCTCACCCACCATACTCTGATATCAAGGCGTGCTCAGGACGACCGGATGTGTGTGAGCGCTGATAAAGCTAAACAGTCCGTCTACGCGTGACACGCTGTCTGGTCCCACAGCCTGTACCAGTTCACCGAAAGGGTGACTTATGATTGTGAATGTCATCTAGGCCACATTGAATCTGTGGGTAGGTTCACGGGCACAAATTTTAACAAGTTTACTTTTTAATTTCCTGTGAAATTAATTGCTAACTTTTGATGCGCCTGAAATGAGCTTTATGGGCGCTGTGCCGTGGTTGTGTCATGTAGCTGCAGTATATCGACTTGTACTTGTGCGACCAGTATGGCTTATCATGTAATCCCTGTGTGGTACTGTCGGCCTGTTGAATGAATATTACGCAGTAGATGATGAATCTTAGCCGAAGTATTCATAGTAACTTTGCTCTACGTCTATTCAGCTTAAGTTAGACTGATATTTACTCGCAAGTTAGCGATTAACGTCTCAGAAACTTGTAAAGCAGCAATTTCAAAACTGTAAAACTGCCCCCAGTTTAAAATTAATTTCTGAGGAAATTAACAAATACCGAAACTTCAAAACTGGAGTAGCCATCAGAATGCACACGGAGAACGCTGAGTGATCCACTACTGAACCGAATCCCTCTCAGCGTATTTTCATGCAGTGGTTGAATATTGGTGAAACATGTACCAATGCTGTCAGTATGGTGAATTTTGTAACTTCCATACAACCGGTGAAGGTCATGAGACGCGGATTAGGCATCTTTCTGAGAATGTGACGGATAAAGGGTAAAGTTCTTTTACTGTGCAGATTATATTTCCTTTTTGTGATGGCATAACTCTATGTTATGTATACATGCCACTCTGGGCACCACGAATTCTTTGAAAGTCTTACAATACTCGGGTTAGCTGTTCTTACTGAGAGCCTTGCTTCGCACTCTGTTATGATCCAAGTAATGGTAGATCAAGGTGGTCGTATTGTATAATAGGAAAACGACCCTACTTGGTCTACAGCGCCGACGGGATTATATATCGCATTCATCATAAGCCAGAGGATTTGCGAGTAAGACTGATGGAGTGAACTGACCATGAAGACACTTAAACTTATCAAATAGTCGCCGTTAATGGGCGATAACCGGGCTTTTACTATCCATCTACTTTGCGGCCCACAGTGCCTGGGAGCCATGGCTGGGAGTTGGGTGCCCTGACGCAGTAGTCCTCCATGTCGCCATCACATGTCTGTCGTGCGAAAGCCGTTTTGGATAAAGCCACTCGTTTGAAGCCCTCTCGCCAGTCTCACCGCTGTTCCATTTGCCTTCTCCCCCCTCCTCCCTTTGGTGGTGCCAGAAGAGAGATTGCGCCGCCTCTATGTGCCAACATGTTTTGACTGGTTGACCCTACTTCTTGTCCAGGATATGAGAGCTCATCTCTCCCTCTCTGTCGTCGCCTTATCTCATCCGAATAGTAACCTACTCACCCCTTCTCTCCCCCTACATCCCTTCTGTTGTTTTCTCTTTCTGGCGCGCTATTGTTTGTCCCTTTGGCCAGCATACCCCCGTCTGTTCATTTTAGCGCGACTTTCTCATGTTGACCGTTCAAACACGGGCACATTTACCGAGTTTTGACGAACGCTTGCCGTTTTATGCCAGTGTTTGTCTGGTCCATGTCATTTCCCACCCACGCTTGCACGCAAAACCCTCTACCTCCTAGCTCTCCCTGGTCGGATGTTTAGCCGGGCGCGGTTACAGTGTGATTGGTGGGATGGGAGGGCAATTGACGGGACGTTTATGACTATCAATATTTTTGTCTGGACACCTTCCAGTCGACAGTCTTTGACACCTGCCTCTACTCTACCTCCTCCTCCTCTATACGGTACTCGGGATTATCTTGTTTGCGCACCACATTGGTCTCGCGGGTTATGACAAGTGGCTGTTTTTTAATCGAATTTCTACCCGAAAAGCGGCTCGTCATCAGCTACTCTTTTGTCCTCTGCTTGTTGTTATCGGGCAGGTAGATGCACGTTTGGTTGATTAGGTCTCCCACCCATTTGGCCGTGGACTCTTTTCTCTCAGAATAAATCCAATGGGAAGTGTAAGACAGGTGGTCAGATGGTTAAGTGAAACATTTATCGCACTGCCTACTATCGGAATTCAGCGCGTTATTCTTACATTACTGCTGAACAGATTCCAAGATTCAATCCGTCATAACCGTGGTAATTAGTCGAACTGGAGTAGTCCCACGTATTGTGCTTCTCTTCCTTTCTCCCAGCATCCTTCTCCTTAGTTGGATTACAAATCTTCTCTGCTACTGACCTAGAGGATAAAACTCTTAGCTCCCATCATAGGTGTCTCTGATACTCGAGCGGACTGTAGCCTTTTTGGTAGAGGGGTCTTTACAAATCGCGGTACGGGACATACTCGTCCGTGACACAACAGCATGGTGGCTAGCATTATAGGCAAAACAATATTACTGACATATGCAAGAGAATAAAATGGCCATTTCTGCCTTATTAACTGTCATCGGATAGCCATACCATATCCCTGGTTGTGCCCCACCCGTGGCTTGAACCCGCGACCTGTTGATCAGAAGTCCAAAGCACTAACCATTGAGCCACGTGATCGTTTCTTGCCAGTTCGGATCGTAAATATGAACCTTCGTTTATGAACACTCACAGATCGTTAACGAACCTCACTAGTTCCGCTCTGCCTTGGGACTCATTCTCGAGCCCCGTCCGCAGCCGCACAGTGGTCAGTATTATATGCAGAACAACATTACTGTCAAATACAAGAGAGAGCGAAATGACCATTTCTGCCTTATTAGCTGCCATCAGCCAGACGTACCCAACACCGGGTTCTCGTGGAACCCGTGGTATGTTGCTTAAAAGTCCAGCGCGCTAAGCATTGATCTACATGCTCGTAGTCCTGTCATTTGTCATCGGGTCTAATGGCAATATCGGGAATTTTATTCTTCCGCTGAGCGACTGCTGACGGGCTTCGAGTGCGAGTCCCTTAACGCGATCAGTGTGCGCCCGTCTATCGCAACCGACAACACAAAGATCCGTGGTTCAATAGTTAGGTCACTGGACTTTTAACCAACAGATGGCGGCTTGGATTCTCGGAGGTTGTCCCACCTGGAATTGGGTATGACTGGCTGGTGATAGCTAATAAGCCCGAAACGGTCGGCCCTGTCTCCCTTATCTTTGTCGAAAATATTCTTTTGTATATTCTACTAATAGGCACTGTGCCGCTGCTGGCGGGGCTTGGACTTGAGCCTCAAGCCCGAACGGAACAAGTGAGTTCCGTTAGCGATCCGTGAACTTTCATCGACATACACAAGTCAATATTCCCGATCTAAACTGGCAAGACAACGAGCCCGTGGCTCAATGGTTAGAACGTTATACTTCTGATCAACGGATTGCAGGTTCGATCCTCCGGTGGTGAACCACCTGACGACAGCTTATAAACCAGAAATGGACTTTGCAGTCTCCGTTGTCTTTGTCGGTAATGCCACTCTGCCCATATATATATATATATATATATATCCCCACGTGTCCTTAGCTGTGTGGTAGAACTTAATGACCAATAAATATCGGCTTGAATCCCAGCTCATCCCAATTGGAGTTGCATGGGTTGAGGACGGCTAATAGGCCTGAACTAGCCGTCTCATTCTTCCCGACCCACCTCAATTACAGCTGTCTATGCTATTGTCTGCGATGGCTCTGAATCGATCCCCAATTCTCATCACCTGACCGGCGAATGCCCCTCCTATGGTGGTGTGTATGATGCATGCATTTCCACTTTGTGTTGTGCAAGTCATCACTACGTCTCCCTCGCAATTCTGTGTGATCGTCATAGTGTTTCACTGGTGGACTATTGGAACATACACAATTCCTTAATCTGCTTTTACATATGTTGGTCTTCCCTGGGGGAGGTTGGGCGGTTGTCGTATTTTGTACTATTCATCTGTCTGATCCGATTCTCTTGCCTACAGCCAAAGCTCGTCCTCCCATGGCAACTCGCTACATCGGACGGCGGCGGCAGAAGACGAAACGTCGGGTCGAATGCGGACTATTTCTGTCGCCACGATATCAACAGCCGCCACCACCATCGCTGCTGCCGCCAGCGTCTCTTCGCTCCAGCCCTCGTCGCAGCAATCGGGCACCTTTGGAGGTCTTATTGTAGGTTACTATCTGTGCGACGACCCAGTGCCCTACCGCAGTCAGTGGCCTGATCCGGAAATAACGCTGGGCCAGTTCAAACACCTGGTTCCCAAAAAGGGTCCCTTCCGGTTAGTCCCAATCATCTACCAGCTCGACCTTTACCGCAGACCGACCCAGCTGTCTCTCTCTCTCTTTTACCTTTTGCCCTTTCGTCTGTTGCACTTTTTTCGTAGTCCTTAATAGGCATTCTTTACATTTGTGGAAATCGCGAAACGTCCCGTTCAAAAATGCAACAGACAATATGACGAGCTCGCAAGCCTGCTCTTTGATCAATTCTCTTTTGGGCTGATGCATTTATATTACGAGACGCCTGCAAGAAGAAAACGTTGACGGTTGTATCCCCGCGCATATAGTTGACACAGACTATCAAGTGGAGACACGGTGGCCTTTTGAGTCACTTGGACAGTGTCTGTTGGTGAATGACTGCAAAGGTTCGAGTCCCAGGAGATTGCAGAAGCGAAGGCGAAGTCCACTTGTGTACGGGAATATTTTGTTTATTATTCCGGGCTTTTAAACTCCTGCAAAGGCGTCCATCGTCAGCGGTAACAGCAGCACCGAAAAAGCGACACTTGTAGAGGGAGGGAGGGGTGCTCGAACAGACTTCGCCTTTACGACAGATACGACTGCTTTCAAGTTGCACATTTCTCTTTCTCACTTCTGTGCGCCCAGCCAGCCGTTTTGAAATAATTATCTTTCGCGGTCCTCGTCATTCCCCTGACGCTGATTAGTGGCCACTAAGTGTATTTCGGTTCTTCTCCCTCCCTCATCCTATCTACTGCGTAATTTAGCAACGTACCCACGTTTTTATGGTAACTTCAGTACTAGCATAAAAAGAAGAGAATTTATCGAAGGCAGGCGTTAATGCTCGCCGAATTTTCTTTTAACTGCAAAAGTCGGTAACCCTACGGTGCTTCAGGCAGATGCTACGTATGCCCATTTTTGCGTGGACGTGGGTAGTGTATGTGAATGTGCATGCGTGTGACTTTCCAGACCTCTTCTGTTAACTAGGAGTTCCTATTGGGTCCAATGGCAGGCGCTCTATTGCGTTCTCGTGTTTCTTTACCATGCCACTTACGCTACAGCATCTCTCGCAGACCACCAAAGTGCGCAATTTTTAACATACGTGTGCTGTTTTATACACTCAACGCTGTTGGATATGGGAGGATAGGGAAGAGTCCTTACTTGCTGCTGTTTTCTTGGAGGCAACGAGCATACTTTTGTGACTGAGCTGGACTGAACCCGCGTTTCACCATTTTCAAAAGGACCATCCGCCTTTCCCCCCCCCCCTCGCGGACTCTAGTCACGTCCAACAGCCCTATTTTCGCAAACTGCGGTCTAGTGAATGAGGGCGCCGTTAGCCGCTTTTTTGAGTACACCATCGCGTTCAATGGCCTTGAGGAGTTATCTGTGTTCGAGAATGCCATCGTGGATGTTTCGTGTTCATTAGACGGAAATTCTAAGGCCATATAGGGACGCATACCAGGCAGTTTACTAGCGATGTGTGGCACCCCTGAGATACTGGGTGCTTCGGACGACTTGGTCAGTGACCGCAGCTGCTAATCTTGCCATGTCTGGATACTCTTGACAAATCTCCTACCGCAAATGATCCTCTAGATTTTCCCGTATTTGTAACTGCTGTTTAAATCCCAACATTAGTTTTCATATTCACTACGACACGGAAATAGGCATCCTTCCCCATGAAAACCTATGTGGCCTTACGTTACATTACAGGAAGGGATGAACACGCTCTAGCCCAAGACCTAACCGTAAACTCAACCCTACATTAACCTTAAAATATTTCTACCTAGAATTTAACGCAAATTCAACTTTATTACTGTAGTGTTCATGCATCCGTGTCTTACCACCCTTTGCATTCGTGAATTTTACCTCACTTTTTATCTATCCGTAACGTTTGCCAGCTCCTCCTCATTGTTTCTTTTTCCTCCTTAAGATTCTTCTTCAAGAAGGCGTCTGATGAATTCGACTCTGGTGTCGTGCAACAGGAGATTTCAAATGATGACGCAACCCTGCCTCTCTGGGATGGCAAAGTTGTGGCCAAAGTAGAACGCATCGAATAATTCTGATGACAGCTGAACATTTTACCAAGCACATACAGTGAAGAATGAAAAACGGGTTTAATACACCAATTGAACAGCTTCTGCCTCAACTCCCTCGTCATGCGTATACAGGGTACCATTTTGTACAAACAAACGTAACGGATATATATATATATATAATGTGTGTATGTGTTTGTGCGTGTTCCTTTGCCATTGATTGGCGCAATACTCTATTTCCCTTTATCTTAACTCCGTCCTCTTTACACCCTGATCAAGGAAGTTCGGACTTTCACCCCTTCCATGCCTTTTGCTATCTGTAAGCGCCTGTTTCCCCACGCCCGGTGAGCCGAAGATTGGTAAACACCTCGTCTCATCTCATTCATATTGCCACTGCACTCAACCTCCTGCACCGTCGTGTGACACGTTTGTATAATTTATTCTGTACTTTAACCCCTCCCATACCTAGGCACCACCTCTCCGTCCCTCAGATTTATCAGCTCCCAAGAATGATTCCCTTTCACTACCCCGCTCCCTTCCCAATCCGTGGTCCCCTGCCTTTTGTGTGCAGGAGCCCGCACTGGGTCAAAATGCAGGGTTACTGTCTCAGCTCCACAAAACCCAAGTACAGGTGTTGTCGTGCTCTTTTCCTTCGAAACCCTTTTTTTCGGGTGCCTTAACATCCCGCACCTGGAAGGAGAGACTTGCTTGTCTCACTGCGCCTCAAGATGTTGCTGTCCTGTTTGATAGATATTTTGAGCGAAGTTCTTTTCGCCGATTTCTCTCTTTTTTTACCACCTCGTCTTCCCCTGCCCCCCGTGCCCCTGTGTTTTCTCTCATCTCCGTTGCACGCACCATTATGCGCAGCGTGCGGTTTGTTAATCGTTCTACGTGAAACTTCTCGTGACCGCGTGCGTGGCTATGGTAGTCCTTCGCCTGTATTACCTTTTTTGCTGATGATGTACGAGTTTAATGCTGTAAGCCCTGAAATCTCTGTTTTACCTTTGAAATTTGCATGGAGGCAGGGCGGGGGGAGAAGAGCTTTTCTTGAGTACTGCGAAAGCACATCTTACAAAATGTCACGAGAAGGGCAACGCAGAGTCGAGTGCCGTTCGTTTAATTGAGACGCTATATCCCTTCAGCTAAGCTTTGCTGTACCAGCGAAGCAGTGTCTCAACTTTTGCCTCCTATTAAGGTCTATTTTTACTAGCGAAGAAGGACCTGTAATCAGCATAAGAGGGTGCTTGTAATGCGTTTGTTACACTGTACTCGTCCTGTTCTCACTACCTCTGGTTAGAACTGAACCCTTAGGGCTCGCGCCTATTTCTTTTGCACTGAACTCCGATTTATTGGTTAACACTGAGCTAAGGGCTGAACTGATGAAGCGACTGGCCGTAGTACTTAGATTTACAATGAAGAACCTAAAAAACCAAAAGGAACTTACAGGGTGATTCCTCATTGACCGAAATAGGTGGTAAGACATACAGTCCGCTCCCGAACTTAAACATTTTTTTATGATGAGTTGTCAATCCAGAAAAGCACATTTCACTGTGCGTTCACGTATGTCTCCAATTTGTATGATCAGCTGAGTTCTAGATAAGTTCGTGGTGCAGCTAAACCCATCAGACTTCTCACCTACCCGCACGCTTTTATTGCTAAATCGGCGCGTTGTTTGTGCCTGTCACCTTTGTCAGAGGCTTTCAAGCTACGCTTACTTTCAATACGAGCCTGCTGACATGAAGCTCCTACCGCAAACTATGCCCCCATGGCAAAGCAGAGCGTTCCTTGATAGAATACTTCCGAAGCGCTGTGATCTATGACATGCCAAATGTCGTGGTTTTGAAGTTTGCTAACCAAGCTGATTGAAGGCTGGCTGCGGCGTTTGGGAATTTTCTCTTGAGAACCAAACTGCCCTTACAGGAGCCTGGTTCATTAAGTGGGGACCAGGTCGTGTATGTGGCACTTGCAGACGGTTATTTTCGGGTATGTCTGATCTGAGTCTGTCGGTTGAGCCCACTGACTCTTTTTAGCTAACAAGTCTCACATTGCATGGCGATGGATACCCGCACCCGTTACTTATGTCAAAGCTGTGGCTGCGATGTCAGGCATTGCAAGCAGCATACCATAATGGAAGTTATTCTGTATTATCCGTGCGAACATCCTATTTCTCAACTGAGTTACGGTCAGCAGTCAACTTCCTAGAATCAAACCGAATTCTTCCCTCGTTGTGGGTGACTCGCAAATTGTAAGAAGAAACAGGAGTAAAAAGTAAGTGAACTTGATACTTCCAGTTAAAGTTAGCCTGCACAATCAATGTCTAAAATATGCGTGAGGATTTTCAGGTCCTCAAAAACCTGTTGCGAAGAACGTGGTAACTGAAACAAGAGCTTTGATAGCCTAAGTCTTTTGGATTCTGAGACAGTCAGATAAGGATATTCAACTGCCCAGGTTTTGCAGTTTTTATAGGATGTAATGGCTTTGCTACTACATGCCTCTCACAATTGGCATCTCCTGGGTGCATCGCGGATAATTGCATGTGGTGTGATAATTATCTGACCAACCAGATGCTGCGGTCTGCAGTTGCCAAGCCGTTAGTGTGCGCCAGTGTGCCTGTCAATCATCGCACAACATGCGATGATGGCTCGCAGTCGAATGGCTGACGGCCGGATTTCGTCGTCCGTGTAAGCTCTTTGCTATTTGGCTCGCCCACATTGCAACAGGAAGGGTGGTCACCTGCACGTTTTCCGCGTGGCTGACTACTTTACTTAGGCAAAGTCTCAGCACCGAATATGGGGCGGGTAGGTCGTTGCGCTTATCGAATGATTGGGGATCTGTTAATCATGACTCAAGCAGTTCACGGCTCACGTGGTTATCGCCTTTTGTGAGAATTTCAACTTCATCAAACTTGAATGTGTGGCTCCGTCCCGTAGAATGAGCCGTGACTTGAGGTCTGGCAGCGTTCCTCCTCACTGTTGCTGCGTGCTCGGTCATTCGCGTTCGGAGTAGTCATCTAGTATCTCCGACATGCAGTCTGTAACGCAACATATGCAAAATGCCGAAATGTACTCGCAAACTGGCGACAATGCATCTACGGGAGCATCGATAGATTAATGAACAAACCCAAAAAAATTACTGCTTAAAGGACATGTGAAAAGAAATATTATTTTGTTGATAAATATGTACTTTCTGAGAAATGCGGAAAATTTTAAAACCGTGAAAAATCGCTGAAAAAGGCAACGACTGGAATTATCTGGAGATAGCGTGCGCATACAATTCTGTGTATATTAAGATATCTATCCTTTCTTATAATTGTTTTATAAGTATTTTTGGTATTCAACTACAATTAATTTCAGATCTTTCTTGAAATTCCAGTGAATATCTCACTATTTTCACTGTTTTCAATCGATTGACATTAAATGGATTTCCTGTGCTGTTTCGGTCGTATTTGTACTTACCAAACATGAAAACTCGTTTCCGCGATTAATGAGCGTCCACAACAGAAGTCGGCAATTAGTAGGCGCAAGGTCAATTAAAAACGTGTTCTAATAAGTTCCCAGTTTAAAAAGCTGTTAATTAGATACATCGCTAATGAATATATGTTGACTTTACCGTTTTCCAAAGTCAAGTCAAGGCAAAAATGCGGAAGTGTATCGGGTTTGTGACTTTCCGGAAAAAATGTAATACATTTTTGAGCTGAAAATAAAATAACTCACTTCTCGCCTAATATTGGAGCGTATTTTGCTTCGTTTGCTTACTTTATTTCCCCCATTCTAAGACGGCAATGACACAACAGAGTATCCAAATATATACCAAGATTTTGTGCAAACTGCGTCTCTAAATTCTGGATTAGCAGAAACGATATTATACCAAAAGTGCTTTGCCGCATTCTTTCAATTTAACATAAGTGTTTCTGTGGCTCATCTGCACAGTATATGCTACGAATTTTTGTTAACGGCTTTTATTTTCATTGTGGTAAAAAATACAGGTAAACAAGGTTATTTCTCCTTGTTATGGCAAAAATGTCAGTAATTTGCACAAAATAATTTCTAAATCTGACTTCGTTTTCTGCTTTTGGAAAACTGCGATTCCTTAAGTTTGCCTTCACCTGAGTTTCATTGAGTTAATTTTGAATGCTCCGGTTTCAGAAGGAATATGTTTGAAATGTTTCTTGCTTGTATTAATATTATTTTACAGCAAAATACACAAAAAATGGACTTGGCTCTGCGATATTAAATAATATGAGAAATTTCTCGGATTTCCGTGCCTGTTTTCATTGTAGTGTTCTTTAGTACGAGGATTTCTGAGCCTGAAGTCCACTCAACAAAACAAAATAACAAGACCAAATGTACACTGACCTATTCACTCAAATTTTGATCTCCATCCCTGATGCTGGATTCGAGAGAGAATTCAAAACCTCAGGCTAATAAAGATGTTTTTTAGTGACCCTATCCCCTTCTTCACAACTACTTCCTGAAACTTGCCTCTTTGCTTCTATTCGCAGACCTTAATTAACTATAACATATCGCTAGATGTGTATACCCATCAGCCCTCCCCGGGAGTTTATTCTCCCTATTTGCAACCGAAGGGATAACGAGTTGCTAACCGACGGTAAATTGTATTTGACACTCGGTGGCCAAAGATTCTGTGTTGCTAGCCCAGGTGATGCAAGCCTGATGTCATGTCTGGCTGACTGCTGACGGTTATCCAAGTCTCTCTTACTTTTCTCGATGTTTCGAGCTCATTATTGTTTCTCATGCGGGCGACTGTGAGGGCCGCAAATATTTTGAGTGATTTTTAATCATTGGGTGCATAGCATATGTTGGTAACGTTTCTGGTGCCAGACCAGTAAAGGATTCAGTTATTACCTCTTAAACACCGTCTGTTCGCAGTGTCTCTGTATCATAATTAAATGCTTTTATTTTCCTCGTCCTTAACGCTAACAGCTGAGTGGATACACAAGGATTATAGTCGAGACTACACCCGTATCGATCCCCTATGACGGTATGCTGTGTTCCACTTCACTGGGGTTAGCAACCTATTACCTGGGCAGACTATTTGTTGAGAGGACTAAAGTGCGCACACAAGCACATAATGGGTGGTCCATCAAAGTAAGTTTAAGCCTGGTTAATAAAAAGGGGACGGGGCAAAGTTCATGCGCACTGCACAGTTTTTTCGAGGCAGGCGAACAGGATGAGCAAACAACGTCACCTGCCGACAGTTCCAACGATGATGTCCACCATTTGCCTCCATATCATATTGAATTGGTTCTATAGCTAACTCAGGATGACCGGAGACGATTGACGAAATAAGCTGGTTGACGACGTGAAGGCTCCCATATCAGAACGCAAGAAATTTAATTTTATGGAGAAGCCTTTGATAAGGCAGAGAGTGCAAAGGCAGCTCCGCTAGCCTCCTAAGCAGACACTAGACACTTTTGGTCGTTTTCTAACGTTCGATCGGGCGCGAATTATGTGCGCCTACGACCAATCAGTGAAGACAGAACTATCAATCAGCACCCGTTTGTTGTTGCACGTGTTAAGCAGATTGAAGTTGGCAATAGTAAGCGGCAGCGCTAACGACCATGAGAACGGGCAGCTACAAGCCCGCATATGCTGCTACAGATGCATGCTCCACCACAAGATGGACCAGGTTTTCACGGAAACAATGTTTTATCTACTCGGAAACCATATCAGCGGTTGTGCCACAAAGGCCACATTACGAACGAAACATTGCAACTCGAATCAACGTCTCGAGATGACCGAGTTATCCCGTCAGTCGACATTCGTCTAAGTTACAACATGCAGCGTATTGTGCTAGTTGGAAGGCGTGGCATATTTTTAGAGTGAGAAAATGCCCTAACTCGATCTTACTCTCTCTCTCTCTCCCCTATCTCATTCAAGTTTCCGAGCCGATCAGCCTTCTGATATTGGGATTGAGCGCACCTTTGTTGTCCGAGCTTAATCGCCCTTCTACGCTTGCTATACACCGTCTAGATAAAGCGTTGGGCTCCTAGGCTCTGTCATGTGCGAGAGTTCCCAGAGGCCACTGGAGAAGAAGCCTTTGTAGCCATTCTCTCTCTCTCTCTCCTCCAGTCAGCCACTCTACACGCATGTGGTGCTGACGGCGAGGTCTGCTTCTACCGTAGAAACAACGCTATTTAATAAGTCACGGTATATTCAAGCACGTCAGCTTTGTCACGATGAGACAATGACGCAATTTCACAATGGTCCACAACACAAAGCTTCCCAAATCAAAACTCGAGGAGGGCAGAATGGGTTGGACGAAGAGAATGCACGCGACTCTTCTACTAATTGCCGCAAGCTCTCTCTCGATGTATATTCAGGCAATTATGTATCCGCCGTTGAGATTGTTTGACCCAACCGCATGTTCACCTGTGTCCCCCGTCAACCAATCAGAGAATGACGCAGCTCCATTGGTTTCCAGCTTTCACGAAGCTAGGGCAAATTCTCTCGTGGTTCCCGCAGCTAATTGACTGGCAGCGTGAGGCGAATAAATGCTGTAGGACAAAGCGGCAGGGATTTTGTGAATGGACCGTCGCAGCTGGTGTTTTATGGATTGGACTGCGCTGAAGTGACATGACGATGGAATCCTCGACATAAATTTGAACACTGGTTATGACACAGTGTGAGAAGAAGATAACATGCAGTGGTAGAAAAAATCTACTGTGGCACGTTGCTAAATCAATAAAATCGGAATTCGTGCAGAATGCGCACCCTCTGCGCTTTTACTGTGACGGATTAATTAAATTACATGACGAACCTCTTTTTCTGTGACATTGGTTCCCTTGTTAGGAGAAACAGAATTCCAGTGTGGTAACTGACCTAATCGGAGCGATTGCTATGACTTAGCGACAGAATCATTGTTGTGCATGCGACTTTTTTATGCGGACTCTTGCCTATCCTTTGGGATCCCAGTTTCTGAGTGTTCAACTTAAGTCCTATTGGTATCATTCGGAGATGAAAGTAACGGATATAACGCCTTACAATTTATTTTAGTCTCGTTCAATACCAATCCTGGGACGTTTGTTTGCGTTGCATCGCCAGTCTTTCCGAGTACGCTGATTTTAGCTAGGTCAACGGTGGCGAAACTTGCAGAAAGTAATAACGTCACAAAATCTCGCAACCTGTGTTTCGTGCTGGATATTTTTCTTAGAAACGAATATCCGCTGAATTTCATTGATAAATATTGCAATGCCGGGCAATAAAATCCGGCAGAGATGTTGTGGAAAAAAACCAGTGAAGGTCTCTCTCTATTTACCAAGTGTTAACATATATTAAAGGTGTATGGGCGACATCTCCGGTGTATGATTGAATGGCTGTACGTCGAGTCTACCATGCCATTGAGGTGCTTCACATCGCCTATTCTAGTTATACCAATTAAATAGCTAATGCCTATGCACGTCAGGTTGTGCTGTATCTACAAGCTGGCACATGGTTGTAGAAGCCACTGCGCAAGCACAAGTCATCGTCCTATGTCACAAGCCTGCTGATTGGCCCATAATGGTGTTCATCCTTGCATACCACGGTCAACTTGTCACCCCTTAGAAAATAGACCAGACCTCGAGGTAGGTATTCACTGCTTTCCACTCAATTGATATTCCTATCTTACGAACAATAGGACGAAAGTTCGACTGTCGATTTCAAAGATGTGCACCGTATGCGCCAGAGCAGAGTGGTGCCGGGAGGGTGACTTGCGTGTGAATTAGTTGTAAGTGATAGCAGACTTACACTGCAAATATCGCACTCTCTCCCTCTCACATACTCACTCTTCCCTGTCCCGTCTGTTCCCGCCTGTGCCAAAACAGAGTCAATAAGACCGGGGGCGGGGTCGGGTGCAGGTGGCTGGCACGATCGGAGACGCTCCTGACCGTGCCGCTACGCCTGAATGTTATCCCATGGAGTGGGAGGGCCATAAATGGCAAAAGTGGCTGTTGCGACATGAGTCTGCACCTACGAGTGCCCAAATTCGGCATGTCCCCTCCCGCACACTGATTTGGCTTCCGTGTCCGTTCAGCGCATCTATTACGCGGTCTGTTTAAGGGAAATTTAAGAACACTTACGTCTTTTAGAAAGCCGTTGTCTAGGCAACCACACGAATTTACTTACGCCATAGCCTCTTGCAGACTGTTCGGCATCCTTTCCAGAAATAAGGCATCTGGATCCTCACATTTATGGCGTGTGATACCGTTTTGTCTGGGCAGCAATGACCACCGTTTGGATGCGCTTTTTTCTCGCTAAAACCAGACGATTGTCCAGCCCTAGTCGTGGGGAGATCGATGAATCACCGCCTTAGTCAGCAATACGTACGGCTGCTGGCGATGTGAAAATCACACATGACAGTAACAGCTACGTAGTTCTCGCGGCCGTACTTCAAACAGGCGGACGATGAAGCCTTTAATATGCGCATTTGATTTAAGGGAGTTATGCACTGTGCATTTGCTATTCACCCCCATGGGACCACGAATAACCCTACTCCCCCCCAAAAGGAGACTTTGCTTGTGCGCCATTTGTAATTTAGGTGACATGGTCACATCTCTTTCTGGTCCTCGAACGCGCCCAACAAACTTCGTGCAGCCCAAGTTCTCTGGAGAGCTTGCCAGGATGGAAACGTGGCACTCTCCTTCGAATGATGCAGCCCCCAGGGCTTCACCTTTGGCCGGCCAGCGAACTCGCGGAAGTTGGCCATCAATAATCGGGCGTTCTGTCAGAGGAGGTCAGCTTTCTGCAGGTTTATGGATGGCAATTTGTCCACCTCTATGGGTTCTTACGAGTCTCCAACCGTTGCATCAAATGACGCGTCAAAACTGTCCATGCTTAGAGGTTCTACCATCGTGAATCAGGTAGGAAAGCGGCTTTCTCACGAAGAGAGATGTTTCGGGCCCGCGTAGTGCAATACCCCCATCTTCCACACACGCATTTTGCTCTCGTTCACCGCCCGTAGTAGAGTAGCCCTACCCTGCTTTCTTTAATTTCCGAGAAAATGACTGTGTAAACTTCGAGTAAGCCTATTGAAAGCAAAGCTTTTCGGACTCGGTCACAAAATTTATATCAAGATAATGGAGTACCGACAAAGACAAGAGAGACCAGAATGGCCATTTCTGACATAAGACATACGCGTACTGATGATAGGTAGCAACCACGTAACAGCAGTCTGTGTCTTGCCTGAAGCACCCTTAGCAACCTAGTATTATATGTGTCAGTTACCCTATGGCACAAAGTTCGTTTATCGCCAGTAGCAAGCTGGCGGGTAGGCAGGTTGAATGCAATCGAGTAAGATCCCAGCTTTACCAGTGAGTGTCGCGCGCATACTTGACTTCTATCTACATCTCACTGCATTAGGCATACGGCGTGCTGATGATAGGCAACAACCGTGAAATGGCAGTCAGCGTCTGAATGTGAACTGAATAAGCCTCAAAGAGGTCTTTCTCGACCAAACTGCCTTCCTTATCATCGACTCCCTCTGAAACTTTGCTCTGTACTGAAAAGGGATGTGGTAGCTTTCTTTCTAAACCAGATCGGCTAATAACGAAAAGGTTTACCAAGGTTATGAGTTGGCCATCGTCCTTTGATTCAGCGAGCAAAGAATTAACTGAGAGGCCTTTAAGATGTTAAACATAAGGATTAGGTTGATGACACTTAAAGGTTATAGGCTTCAAAATCTTTGATCCTTGGTTGAGAGAGAAGAATACGCTTTATATTGAAGTCATTCACATTTTTGTAGCAAAAGCGGCTCCATTCACTAAAGAGAATAGGATATGTAAACATATTTTACAAGAATCAAAAGGTCAAAAATTGACATCTAATGGAGGAGACAGTTCAAATCTCAACTTCTGTATTTCAGTATCTTCACACGTAAGGTAGCGTGCTAGAAATGGCAAAACACAGCGCTGATATGCCAATGTACGGCAAGCTATATGATGAAAGCCCAGCGCATCGGACGGGAAGACTTCACGGCAATCAGCTCAGAGTGGAAGGGAGAGGCACATCATTAAGAATTCACCCAGCAAATTGTTTGACTGTTGTGCAGTGCCATATTGTTATCAAATCCACTAAAACAGTATAAGAAACACCAGCAACAGAAGAGAGCATTCGGAGGATATAATTTAAAATCAACTAATCCTTTTCAAGCAAAGCTGGATAAATCATGGGAGAATAATAAAGGATTAGGGGAAGAATACATGCCCCTATAAATCGCCAGTTAAGGGTGTGTGATAGGAAGGAAACGGCGGATGAGGGTAAACATTCCCCTTTCCTAACCCTATCACCACCCCATAATCCAAGGCCACCATGAGATCCCTAATCTTAACCCTACCCCTGACCTTTATTCCACATCAAACTTTAATAATAATGTAATCCGCACCCAAAACATAACTTAAATGCACCCCAGCCTTAGCCAGTAACCTAGATTCCTGGAATTTGATGCAAGGCAAGTCATGTTAAGGCGGGTTCCGTTGCCATGTCCTGTTTACAGATGAGATAAGGCACTTGAGTCATGGCCTGTGAGCGGCCCTTCATGGGTTGTATACAGCGGTTGCAAGCAGAAATGCTTGCGGTTACATGGAGTTGATCCACCAAAACACAAAACTGTCAGATAGCACATTTTACATAGATGTGCTTCCGATTGACAGCATAATTCAGTCAATGCCATCACGAAATATTTCTTCCTGAATATCAGACTTCACCATCAGAGCACACAAGCACTGTCAACCTTGCAGCAATTTGTAGTTCGGAACGGATAAAGCACACCCGGAATTCGTACTCTCACGTCATGCTCTTTCCCGCCTGGGTGTCAGACATCACATCTGGTAACCTACTCGGGGCTATTTGTCACTTAAACTGACATTAAATATAATTGTGATACTACGACTGCTCTACGCAATTGCAACTCTGACATGAATATAGATCTTAACACACAAAAGTATAGTCACCTCATATCACAGAATGATTTTTGATGAGCAACGTCATGTTGGTCCGCTCATCATCATCATCATCATCATCATCATCATCATCATCATCATCATCATCATCATCATCATCATCATCATCATCATCCTCATCATCATCATCATCCTCATCATCATCATCATCATCATCATCCTCATCATCATCATCATCATCCTCATCATCCTCGTCATCATCATCATCATCATCATCATCATCATCATCATCATCATCATCATCATCATCATCATCATCCTCATCATCCTCGTCATCATCATCAGTATCATCATCATCATCAGTAGCAGCAGCAGCAGCGGCGGCGGCGGCAACAGCATCAGCAGTAAATCAACGCCATCATCCTTATGATTATCAGTTGTAGTATCAGTAGTAGTATTAGTAGTAGTAGTAGTATTAGTGGTAGTAGAAGTAGTAGTAGTAGTGGTAGTAGTAGTAGTAGTAGTAGTAGTAGTAGTAGTAGTAGTAGTAGTAGGAGGAGGAGGAGGGAGGAGGAGGAGGGAGGAGGAGGAGGAGGAGGAGGAGGAGGAGGAGGAATAGGAGGAGGAGGATGAGGACACTCTTCTCACCCGTTCTTCACTTATTCCGCGTCAAGTTCATCATTATTGGTAGAACTCAGGTCACAGAGGAGAAACATTTCAAAATTTACTGACTAAGACGAGATGGATGAAAGCAGAAAAGAAAAGGGTTTCAAGCCAATCCGGTTAGCCCTAAGGAAGATCGATGCACTGCATTCGTACTGTTTAATTCGAAACTGAGTCAAAGTGAAGACTCCGCCACAAATGACTGTCTGATCATTGCATTTGATGAGGAACAATTTGAGTGCAGGATGCGTGTGTTTTTCATAAATCGCATGATGGCACCTATTAACTGCTTTATTTCTTCCGAAGTCTTCTCCAGACAAGCACAGACCACATTGTCACAGAAGAAAGGTACATGAATCAATTGCGCTGTGGTAGAATAGGATATGACACTTTTTCACCATTTACTGGCTTTAAGCCGGGTCGGTTAAGGACAGCTTGTTCGCGCAGACGGTCAGACAATTTGACCTAAATTAACGTACTAATTAATAAAGTTCCTCAGAACCTAAAATCAGATGGAGCTCCTTCGATATTCAAAATGACAAAATTGTCCTAGAGCACATAGTTCTGTTCCTTCCGATGAAACTTCAATATCCTTTGAAATAAGGAGTGAGAATATTTTAGTCAAAAACTCAAAGGCACCTCAACTTCTAACATCGTTATTTTTTACCTTAATAGACTTGGCAGTGCAGAAATGGCATAAATCTGAACAAAAATGGTCTCCGTAGCCGGCCAAGGCACAATGACCTGCTGAGTTTTTGTGACTGAGTAACGCACTAGCATGAGGTAACTCCATACATTCTAGCGAAATCAAAACAGGGAAATTGGTTATCATTTAAAAAAATATATAAACTCAAACTTTTAGTCTGCATACTAAGCGGAGCACCTCCATCTGAATCAGAGTGCATCAAACCCTCGAAACATTTTTGATAAAAAGATGGATAGTTTTAGAGCGGCGCTTACACCTCACATTACGGGACACACGGCTCTTTGTGCCTTTGGGCTCACTCTCGAGCCCCAGCAGCGGCCAGTAAATTATGGGCAGAATGAAATTACCGGGAATGAACAGAGGCTGGAATTGTCATTTCTGGCATCTTATCCATCATCAGCCATTCATACCAAACTGTGATTTTAAATTCTCTGAGGATGGAACGCAATTGGTGGGTCCCCTCTCTTCCACTGCTTGTAGACCCGATGATAATGGACTTTAAACCCTCAGGTCCCGATTTTCTAGCAGCAAAAAGCTTCGTGAGTCTTGACCAAAAAGCTATCACCACATCAACTACGACGCCTCGCGATGTACATAAGGACCTCCTGGCAACCCAGCCTCATGAACATTGCGCACCTTGTGCACCCTAGTACCCCTTTCTGCTGCTGTCTCTGATGAGGGTTTGAGAGAATCCCAAACATCAGTCAGATAAACACCGTATTCCAGTGATCGCATCTTAATCTTTCCATTACGATGTACGATACTAAGCCGTACAACACCATGTAAGTACTAATTTATTATCGGCAGCACATTTCAGAATTTCTGTTAACATTTAACCAGATAGTTAATCTACTGTGTACTGTCTAAGTCATTCCTCGACACTGATTGACAGTCTGCATAGCCTCTAGGCTAAAACCCCTAGTAAAACGGTTAGACTGCCGTCCTTCCCCAACCCAGGAGACAGTAGCGAAAGTTGTTGCTCCATCATGGCGGTCCAGTTGCTCCTATTTGATGTCCTTTATGGCGGTCTGAAGGGCTACCTGACCATGTAAGTCCCCGCACATGGAGGACAATTATTTGCTCTCGCTTCCTAACAAAATGAGGGTCTTCATCGCACACAATTACCCATCAGACTTGTATAATTTCCTCACTGCCGTCAAACCAATTATTCTTTCCAGTACGCTTTAAATGCAGATCTACACTGATGTTCGTAATGCTACACCGAAAGAGAAGACGAAGTTTGCGGTTACCAATTGCAGCTGACGCTCTTTAATGATATAATTTCCTCTAAGGATCTACCCCACCACCTACCTACACCTGGTTTCCCGTGTAATATAGCTGGCCAGAAGATAGCATTGATGACCACGTTTTTGTAAAAAAAAAGATTTCTGCAAAAAGATTTCTGTACGCCGGTTGGCAGCTCTTTACGAGGTAGTAAACTACTTAAGTCAGCTTTAGTGCTTTGCTACCATAGCAACAACCATATAATTTCCCAAATATATGAGGACAAAAGAGGATGCTATTGCTGGAACATGATACTTTTTGGTCTGACGTTTCGTATTCACACTTGCACCCATCATCAGAGACAGTGGCAGAGAAGGGGAAAGTGAATGAGGGCATAGGGCTGACCCCCAGTTTATATTCTGCTGTGGGCAAGCATAGCAAGAAACTTGGTGCATCTCTGAACTCCCACTTGGTCAACTGTCTGCAAACTGAATCCACGTCAACCCTCTGCTATCCCAATACTGATTGCGTTTTGTTTAAGAAGTGCAATCTCCTTGCCTAAATAGAACCTTTACGCACTCTATGAACTTCATCTTAATTTGATTCCTGAGGCATCAATAGGTTGACTGGTTATCTGGTCAGGTCCATATGCACTAGAAGAGAACAATGGATCTCACATGTCTGCTTGGATAACAGTAGGCGCAAGAATAGCTATCCGACGCTCCATGTATTCGAATGCTAGCACGTTTTCGCACATGCAAATATCAGAAGCACTTTAAGGTAGTCTGTATCCAGCATACGCTCAAAAATTTGCTTACATGTTTGAGCAATGTAATGTAAAATATTCACTTATTTAAATTAGAAGATTCGAGTAATGCATGTGCACATTAGGCACGTCAGTTCGGCTTGGTATTGGAGATGTGGTGCCTGCATCTTAACCCACTAGGCGAATACACGCTATTGAATTGGTAATTTTCCTGTGTTCTGACGATAAGATCGGTAGCGAGAAGCCTAATTAAAAGCCCTCATACTGCTGAGGTGGTAATAAATCGGTAATTATTTTTAAAAGCGGAATTGCATTTTATTTGAGTAATTGCTACTATATGAGAACACTGTTGCAGATTACTATCAGGGTCGCGCACATCCTGGCAGCATGCGGGTGATACAGTTTTTTTTCCTATTTGAGTGGAAATTCAGTAGCTGCAAGGAAATTAAATTCACTCCAATGAAAAGCAGGCCAATCTTTCACTTGATTCCTTATAGTTCTTGATTATTATTTGGAATGGACAAGCTTGAAAGCATAAAAACAGATACTTATTAATTGTTACCAACTCTGATTACTATGCTGGAAAGTGGATGCTTCAAATCAAGCCGGCCTCCAAATCTTAAATGCTTCCCACATTAACGTAAGGATGTCTCCGATGGAACATTCGGTTCTTAGATTTGAATATTCTTATCATTCTGCAGGGAAGAAAACATTTTTTTCGTTAAACACCTAGATGTAGATTAAATACTGCGTGGAGATATTGTAGGCATTTTTCATCAAAATCTTCCCATCCTCGGCAGTTCTTGCTGTCGCAACTATTTTTTCCGTCTTTTGGAAATAGATTTGAAAGCTAGGCGAAAATTTATTCTTTTTATATATATTTGTGAATTGAATCATAAAACAATAATGGAAATATTAACAGAATCCTTCGTAATGTTATCAATCAACACTGCAAAACATATTTTTTCAGCTACGTTGGGTTTCTTCATAGAAAGAAAACCGGCCTCACCTCTGCTCCATCTGAATTTTTTAAATCACTTGGATGTAACTTAAAGTTTTCTTGTCCAAATGCACAGCAAAATAATAACCACGGTTCAACAACATACAGCAGTTTACTTCTCCTTGATAATATTTACTTAAGTAAATTTATTTGAACAACTACGGTTACTACATACATCGAGCAGTGGGCAGCTAAAATTAGTACGTTTCGACGAGTTTTAAAATGAGAGAATGGATGTGAATGATATAGTAAAGAGGCTGGTAGACATAATGGTCGGCATGGAAACAAAACTAGTTAATAAAGTTACTTTAACATAGCCTGAAATATCTTAAGCAATATAGAAGTTCTGCTGCGCATGGACAGTTTTGAACACCCTCTCGTGACAGAATTACGATACCTCTCCGAACTCAATGAAAATGCGTTCGGTGAATAACATTTCGTGCCTTCGAGTAGGCTATTAATAATGAGGGAGAGCTACATCTACATCTTGTATCCGGTTAGGCTTACCTGAATTCTTTTCACATCTGTTATAGCCAGACTTCAACGACCTGAAAACCCAGGTTAAATTGAATGACATTTCGATTGTCGATCCCGACGAGATGCACTATGCGTCCTTCAGTATGGTGAGGTTGGGATGGTGACTTAAGCGTGAATTATGCTATAGTGATATAAGAACTGTGCTGCATCTATCAAACTCCCTCATCTTCCTTCACCCTGGCCGAGCATCATAACAACTGGAGCTGCTCCTAAGCGTGCTGCCGTACCTGGCTCGGCTCCCATTGACCTTCGGTGCCATATGGGCCGCAGAAAATTGGAACTAGTCAAACCTGACTCCACCGAAGCAGGCTCTGGGCTGACTCTGAGGTTCGAATTTTCGCGTTCGTTGGTGGCCTCTCAAGTCGCGGCTTTTAGCGCATCGTGATAGCTCCAGGCTCGTCAGCTTGTTTGTAGTGAAGACGTTGACCTCACTCTCTATTCATTTTCCCAGGCCCTAGGCACTGTCCGAACCACTATATTGTCATTCTCTCGAAATGGGCCCTGTTGCTGACATAGCTAGCGATCTCGTCTGCGCGTGCCATATACACGACATGAATCTACAAACACGAGCACCAAAATTTCTTACAAAAGAGAGTAGGAGGAATGGATCTCGCATGGGTGTGAGTCTCGGAGGTCACGTTTTGAAGGAGCCATCGTAGCTTGACTCTCAGTTCCTCAGTATGCTCTTCCACACATGCACGTACTGGCCTGACTGCGCTGAGCGCAATACCTAGCTGATCAAAAATGGCGATTTCTCACTGAGCGCCAAGGGTCAAATGTACAAAAAGTTGTTTTCAAAACTGCAAACTTGAGTTACGGAAATAGACAGCTCTTGGTACCACAAGTAATTGGTTAAATACAGCAGGGTACATGCAACAAAGTTATAAATTCCCCTCCTTCTCATGATCAAACAGCTACTCTCACTAAAGTAATACAATATATCACATAGCAGTCACTTTAAATGTGCATTTTTTTCTGGTTTCATTTATGAGAATTTAAGATGAACCTTTCTGGTTTTACTATTTCATGCTGCTCTTGACCTTATCGAATATGCTTTGCACTATATTTGTTCGAGTTAAACCTCTCAGTAATGAAGATTTCCATGTCAACAGATATCGAGAAATCATTTAGTAAGTTTGAAATTGCAGTAAAAATAGCAGATACAACAATAAGCACATGTGTCTCTTCCGTTTAATTGCTGTGTTAATACTTCTGACTGTGGATTCCGCCGATTGTTCAAGGAAAACCTTTTTATTTGCATTGAGTTCTTTTGATTGCTCAGAAGGATAAAGTTGTGGATTTTTTTGGAACCTCCATGTTATGTCATTTTCTCAAAACTTTATGCGCACCGTGAGATGCGGGTCTCTTTTGCAGCAGATGACAGTCTTGATCATATTTAACGGCTCACCGAAACACGAGAGCTAAGTTCCATTAAAACTGAGCATGGGTCGTTATTCATATCAACATGGAGGGGAAAAATAATAGTTACCCATTCAAAAATGTTCCTGGTCGATAATAATTCCTCTGCCCAAAACGTAAAAATTCACTGCTTGTTATATTTGTACTCGAATTGGGTATATATTCTTTGCTAGGAGGGTATTATGTGATTATATTTTCACGCATAATGACCACATCCGGTGTTTATTTAATTTATAAACTACGTATTAGGGTTAAAATGACAGTAAAGAATATCCTGCCATATTTCTAGCAGTTAGATTTGTCCCTTGGTAGAAAACATAGCTGCCCCTCCCGTTAGATTTTTGCGCTTACTTAAAAATATGGGTACAGTAAAACACAAGATAACATATTGGTTTTATTACTGTGTTTCCTCACATAAAAACAGGGGTTCAAAAACCATTATTTTTTTGTAAAACCAAGAACTTAAATTATAAAATTTACCTGGGTTTGCACATCTTGCCTCGTCTGATTGACGTTGATGGAAAAGTTGAATTATACTGATGGGGTTGTTCTGGCCAGCTTTTCTCATTCAGATTAATGTGTTCACAGAGAGAAGTACGCGTAATCGCGAAAATATTAACTACCTCGCTTATTTCTAGAAAGTATTTAGAGTAGAGAAAGACTGATTTCCCTCAAAGGCATACACACAGAGCCAAGTAGCTGTAAAGCCACCTGCGATTGTGCAAATGGCTGTAAATTAAAATTTCTAACGTCCAACGACCACCAGATCAAGTACTCTGATTTATATCGTTATGCGTGGTCAGTGTGATCACCTAAATTATATGCCCCCATATCCGTAAATGTTGAGCAGTAAAAATTATGCCTGAGCTCGGTGGCTTAGCATTTCGTTCCAAGGACCACCTTTGGCTTGCAATCACAGCCCACATTGACTGTGGGTTGGTACCTATGGTACAGGCACTTGCTTTCGAGACTGCAAGAGCATCTAATAGAGGGGCACCGTGTGATATTAGCTTGTTATTTTATATGCTATCATGCACGCCGAGCTTGAGCGCAGCACAAAAACGTATGTTCTGCTTAATCGATTGAGCCATGTTTGGTGTTCTATCTCACAGGACCGCTTTTCCTGTTGTGTCATACTTGCCAAATGATGAGATACCTCAGTCCTCTTCTCAATACGCAGGGCCAGGATGTTATGACCCCTTCTTACTGCGGGCTATACGGCACTCTCACTAGGATGGGATGAGAAACACACATTTTTACTCTTAAAAGCACGGTCGATCTTACGGGCAACGCTCGTGTGTAGCACGCGTAGGGGACCAGCCTATCCTAGCCTAAAAGTGAGCTCGTCTCTGCCAACCGTGCATATTTCCTGTTACGCTGCTTAGGCGAGTAATGAAAGACGGAGTGTGGTAGATGCTGTGTAAGCCTGCTTTCACCGTAAACCAATTCACAGGCAAGTTACCGAGTCTTGACCATCTTTGTCTTATTCGCGATGATTAAACTGACTGACCTGTTCCAAAACTTTTTCCGTCCTAGCGAATATTTCTACTTTTCATAAAAATGTACGCAAATTTTCAAGTGCATTTTCATAGGAAAGTATTTCTTCCTAAAAATGGTCGTTGGTGTAATTGGAATATCCTGTATTGTTTGAAGGGAGACTTGCACTGTTAAATGATTATGATTCTTTTAAAATAAGTCAGATTTATGTTTTGGCAAAAAGTTCAATTCCTCTGCTCTTTGACTGGAAGACATTTCTTAACGGTCACACTTCAGTAACAAAAGGGTTTTTATTCATTTCATTCATATGCATCGATAAAGAGACTTATGAAATTAAGTGAAGTCCACGTTTACACCCATCTATGAATGCTTCAAATATAGGAGTTTAGTTAAAACTAAAATATTACCTTATGCGGAAAAATAAATTTCAAAAAATTCTTTTTATTCAATGATCGATATTAATTACGGCCTAAGTAACAAAGTTCACATGTCGGAAAACAACAGAGGGTAGTGAGAATATTCTAAACTTCTGACGACTACTTACATATCTAAGCACTGTGAGCAACCGTTAAATTTTTTTGCTGAGATTATCTTGAGAATTACTTCATTTCCTCCCTACTACTGTAACTTTCAAGATCACTAGAGCAGCTCGTGGACGCACCGTGAAATTTCAGGTGGAAATAGGGACCGTAGACCGAATTTTATGTGTAAATTTATGCAGAACCATTTCAGGTATTTTGAAGGCAAAACTTACCTACAAACTCAGCTTGTACATGGTCTGGCTTCAGAGTCTCCTCCTACCTTTTACTGACGTCTTACCATTTTTTGACCATGGAACTGTTACCTTGGAGGTAGAAGTTTGAAGGTGTTGCAACTTGTCTGCTTAAATACAGCACGTGCGGGTATTTGATGCACCAGAATTTACTTAAAAAGAAGATAATTTCTTTCTTGGTGGACACTGCTCATTGCCTGTTAGTATAGTGTTTATTGGAATTCGCCTTAGCATTTGTAATCTCCTTTGCTATTAATTGTGTCAAATTCAGCATACAATGACATTTTCATGAACTGATGCTCTTTGCACAATTTTTTACCAGTATTTTGCATTCATTGCAAACGTTTTCTGTGGGAACGGTTATTTATGGGGTTTCCGAGTGCTGCCACACAAGCAGAATAAATAATTTTAAACGACATGCAAAGCCATTCTTTACTCAAATTAACTTAATGATTGAAATCTCTGCGCTGTAAATTTGATTGTTTTGGGAGCAGAAAATGCGCCCGTGTGCGCATATATTTACTTAAATTTGTACAGCATGGGCATGAACCACCTTGAATATGTTTGTTGGGTCCATCTCCGGTTTTGAAATAGTAGCCATTGCAAGTAAAGGATGGGAAAAATGATCCAACTTGCCCAATTTTTATCAAAACTTTTTCTGTGCTCATATATATAGTGCGGTAATTGTGCGACTAATCGAGGCATTCTGCCATAGGAAGCTTGATTTTGCCACCTCGAATAACTATTCACATTGTGCGCCCACCGTTCGAAGCCATAATCTGCACTACAACACATTGCGTGCGCCGTCGTTCAATCAGTGGGTCTTATTTCCGCAGGGTAGAGTACGCTAAGAGTTTCCCATCTGTCGTGGAAGACTGCCAAAGTTAAAATCGTAAGATAGCTACAAAAATTATCTTAGCAAAGGGGGCAGTAAGACGTGTTCACTTAATAAGGGAAAATATGCGGTCAATCGATGAATGGCATCCAGTCGCATAGAAAAGAACGACTGTGTTAATAGCGGCTGATATGCAAAGTTGCAAACTGGAGGACAAAAAGACACAAATAAGGGTGCCAAATATTTAAATGAAGATTCAGTCTTTGCGGGCACCGTCGAACATCAAGTACGTCTCTGCGGCTCTCTGGCGGCATCTGCCACAATCCGGAGTTGGGGTTGTACTGGGACCACAGAAAAAAAAACCTTTGGCAGTTGATGAGTCAGGACGATTCATTAGCATTAGCATTAGTTTGGATCCATTTATTTACTCTAGTGCGTTGGGGGAAAATACAATTCGTCAATAAAAAATAATCCACTATGACGCTAAGTGCCAAATCGCTGCTCACTCGACAGAGTTCGCCAACAGCTTGAATTATTGTTAGGCTGACATTTTCGCTGAATGTTACTACATTCTCAGTCACCAGATGTACTGAGAACGGATAAATTACCCGGGGCTCATCAACAATCATAGCGACTATGGACGTGCTAGATATTTGCATTGTCAGAACAATTAGCCCCATTATGCACGCATGTATTTATGCAAATTCCTGTCGTTGATAAACGAGCACCGATCGTTACCGTCCCGCTATGCCTTGTGGCTCATTCTCGATCCCTGCCAGCAGTGGTAGCATTAATAGAAGAAGAAGAGACATATAAATAATGCCGACAAAGATAAAGAAGACTGGAATGGCCATTTCTGGCTCATTAGCTGTCATCAAGGGGTGAAGGGGTACTAGGTAGGGGTAGAACCACACAGATAGCATTTAGTCGCTCCATTTGTCTCGTACAGGTGGGAAATGCTCCTGTGGGAAATGCTCCTCTAATTGGTACCGAACTCTTACCTGTGGCTCCTCAAAGTTGAATTCTTCCCAGCGGCCACACCCCGGGCAACCGTCACGACCGGCGGACTAAACCAGGTGAGGGTCTCCGGTGTTGTGTGTGCCTCCACACCCGATATGTCTTACTCCCGAACTTCCCAACTTCCACTCTCAAAAAGTCCTACGGTGGGGGCGACAGCAACCCCGTAGGCGGCCCAGGCTAACTCGGGTCGTTTTCCCACTAAAACAAAACCATAACCCATAGTGGAGTTCGGCAGCCGTCTGGGATGTCCGAGCAGCCCTATTTAGGGACAGCACTGCTTGCCTCCTCGCGGAGGAAAGGGCTAGAAAAAGGTGCCCTAAACGAATGCTGGTTATCACGTCTTCTGCAGCCGACCGCGGCTCACAGATCGCAAAATATGCGGTCGTAAAACTCAAACAAACAACAATACCCCCGTCGCAATCCTCGTCGCCATACCCTCCAGGCTGCTCGGGTAAGTCCACTCACACTAGCAGCCTGGAATGTCCGTTCCCTTTTAGACAATCCTAGCAGGAACCGGCTGGAACGGAGGAAGGCGCTAGTCGCTCGGGAACTGGCGCGCTACAAGGTGGACATTGCTGCTCTCAGCTAGAACCGATTCTCTGAGCAAGGTCAGCTGGAGGAGGTGGGTGCCGGCTATACCTTCTTCTGGAGCGGCCGGCTAATGGCAGAGCAACGAGACGCTGGTGTTGCCTTTGAAATCCGGAACGACATCGTGTGACGTCTGCCCTGTCTGCCTCAGGGTATCAATGATCGCCTGATGAGCATCCGCCTGCCTCTTCGGGGAGACCAGTTTGCCACTATCATCAGCGCCTACGCTCCCCCAATGACGAGCTCTGATGCGGCGAAGGACAAATTCTTCGGGGCCTGCACGCCCTGCTGTCGACTGTGCTGAAGGCGGACAAGTTAATTGTCCTTGGTGACTTTAACGCCCGCGTCGGGGCGGAACACACTGCCTGGCAGGGAGTGCTGGGTCCCCACGGTCTCGGTAGCTTTAACGATAACGGCCTCCTACTTCTGCGCACGTGTGCGGAACACCGTCTCCTGCTGACCAACACCTTCTTCTGCCTTCCGACGTGGGAGTAGACCACGTGGATGCACCCTCAGTCGCGGCGCTGGCATCTGCTGGGCTCTTTTCTCGTCCGGAGGCGAGATCGACAGGACGTGCTGTTAACCAAGGCGATCCGCGATGCCGATGGTTAGACAGATCACCGCCTCGTCATCTCCCAGATGAGGCTCCAACGGCAACGCCGATGAAAGTCCCAGGTAAGCGGCCGCCAGGTTTGTTAAATACTCTTTTGTTAAATTTCCATGCTCACTGTTTTGATTTCAGCAACCAAATAACCCAGAAACTGGAGGACCTGCATGCTCCAGATGATAATGCTACCGTGGAGACACGATGGTGACAACTGCGAAAGGTCATCCAGTCCACCGCCCTCGAAGTCCTTGGACGTGCACGCCGTCAACACCAGAAATGGTTTGACGACAATTACGCCGACATCAGCAACTTACCCGTGGAGAAGAATGGACTATACAAAGCCTACAAGGACCTTCGGACTGACGCCACCAAAGCAGCCTTCTTCAGATGCTGGGGCGTTGTACAGCAACGGCTGCGGGAGATGCAGGCTGCCTGGATGATCCAAAAGCCTGAGGAAATCCAGGGGTATGCGGACCGCAATGAAATGAAAAACATTGTCAAAGCCATCAAGGCCATCTATGGCCCGTGAATCAAGGGGACCGCACCGCTGCTCATCTCTGACGGCACAATACTGCTGACAACGAAATCGCAAATTCTGAAGCGCTAGGCAGAGCACTTCAGATGTGTCCTTACTTGTTCATCAGCCATCTCCGATGCTGCCATTGACCGGCTCTCTCAAGTGGACACAAACAATGACCTCGATCTGCCGCCTTCCCTACAAGAAACCATCCGGGCTGTGCAGCAGCTTTCCAGCGGTAAACCACCGGGATCCAACACAATCCCACCGGAAGTCTACAAGCATGGTGGGTCCATGCTGATGGCAGAACTCACAACACTCTTCCAGGAGATGTGGCGCCAAGGACAAGTTCCTCAGGATTTCAAAGACGCGACCATCGTCCATCTCTACAAACGGAAGGGGAACCGACAACTCTGTGATAATCACAGAGGCATCTCGTTGCTCAACAACGCCGGGAAGATCTTTGCCCGTATCCTTCTCGAGCACCTGAACGCTTACCTGGAGCAAGGACTGCTCCCATGAAGCCTATGTGGCATCCGACGACACCGATGGACAACTGACATGAGCTTTGCCACCAGCCAGCTACAAGAGAAGTGCCAGAAGATGGGAACTCAGTGATAAACTACCTTTTTGGATCTGACGAAAGCCTTTGACACGGTGAATCACGACGGACTGTGGAAAGTCATGCAGAAATTCGGCTGTCCTGAGTGGTTAACGCACATTTTGTGTCAGCTTCATGACGGGATGACGGCACGCGTTACTGACAATGGGACGGTATCCGAAGCATTCGCAGTGATCAGCGGAGTGAAGCAGGGCTGCGTAATGGCTCCCACCCTGTTCATTCTCATGTACTCGGCTATGCTGATGGACACCTACCGTTATGAGTAGCCTGGGATCCGCATCGCCTACAGAACTGACGGGCACTTTCTCAACAGTCGGCGTATGCAGGCTTCAACGCATGTATCTACGTTTACAGTCCATGACTTGCTCTTCGCGGACGACTGTGCCCTTGACACCGTGACTGGGGAGGACATGGGATTGAGTATAGTGACCACATCCCTCTACTCATCGCCTGTTACCCACACCACCGCAACTACCACCGCCTTCGACTTCCCGACCACCACAACCACAAACATCAGCGATGGGGCTCTCTCCTAAACTCTCTTCAATGCGACCGCACATTCACCTCACGCATCGGCCTGGCCGGTCACTTGCGAATCCATCATACAGAGACTGGTGAACCAGTGCCTGGAACACCAACACACAGCAGAGATCGTCGCCTCTACTGTCCTTACTATCCTCGCGTATTCAAACATCACATGGGCCTATTCGGTCACATGCGCATCCATGACAGCGGACTTCACCGCAATACCGACAACACCGATACATCATGTGCACCCTCTGCTCCTGCCATTCTTACCACCACTGCAACCCCCACTTTCATGAATGACATTCCCCCAACCTCTACCGATTTCTCCTGCCAACACTGCGCCCGCAACTTCAACTCACGCATCGGCCTGGTCGGTCACCTTCGAAAACATCGCACGGAGGCTGGTGAACCAGTGCCTGGGGCTCCGACATACAGTCGCCGCGCCCGCCTCCACTACCCTAACTGCTCCCGCACATACTCATACCACATGGGCCTATAAGGACATAGGCGCCTCCACGACAACCTGCTGTAAACCACCGAAGGCTAAGCCAAATCAGCGCACACCATCTACATCAATACATAAATAACTCCTTCACCATAATCATCATGAATCTGAGGATATCACGGTTTCCTAGAAACCTTGGCTTGTAATGCTGCCAATCTGACGCTTACATCAGACCACGCCGTCGGCTCAGTATATGTGCTGTGTGTGTCGAGTGGCTGACCAGTGGACTGGGAGTCAGACGGCGATGGCTCCTCCATATCCCCTGAGTAAGTAAATCCTGGTGTGTGCCTTATGGGGCCAGTTCGTGCTGTGGCGCGCGAAGACGGGTACGCCGACCCGTCAGCCAATGCGCCCACTCCCACATCAGACAACTGACTGGCTCGAATGCTGGTCTGATTGTGGGGGTGGGGGAGAGAGTGAGGTCAAAAGCTCAGCGCATTTTCCTCACTATAAACAATCTGTCGAGCTTGAAACTCTCATGGTGCGCTAAAAGCCGTGGCTTGGATGGTTGCAAACTGACGAGATAACTCGGACCGCGTGGTCAGCCCAGTATGTGTTTTGTGTGGAGTAGCTGACTGGTGGACGGAGAGTTAGGCTGCGACGGCTCCCTCTTAATGTAGCCTTTATGGCACTCCCACTCCGTGGGATCCGAGTCAAGAGTGGTGGTACACCCAGGGGCGGCTCCGGCCGCGCCAGCCACCTGCGCCCTCTCCCTTCTCCGGTCTGTATGACTCTGTCTTGACACCGGGTTCATGTGGGGGAGGAGGAGAGAGTGCGGTTGCTGCAGCGCAAGGCTACTTTCACTTAAAACTAATTCACGCGCAAGTCACCGTCCCTGCACCACCTGGTGTGGAGCATACGGTGGACCTCGTCGAAATCGACGGTCGAACTGTCGGGGTTGGGGTGTCAGCTTTCATCAGCCAGTCATAACCAACCACGTGTGGACCCGCCCTTAGGCTCGAATCCCCGACCCGGTGATTGATAATCCAACACTATATCTCTCTACGCATTGTGTCTCGTTAGTTATCAGTTAGGTATCCGTCTGCCAATGTCAATATTCCTGATCAAAACAGGCAAGACAACGAACCCATTTTCCAAAGATTGGAGCTTTGGACTTCTGCTCAACATGTCGTGATTTCGAGTCTCGGGTTGTGTAACGCCTGGAGTTTGGTGTGACTGGATGATGACAGCTAATGAGTCAGAAATGACCATTCCAGTCCTCCTTGTCTTTTTCCGCACTTTAATCTGCCTCTTCTGCTATTCCCAGTCGCCTTACGGGTCACCAGCATTGTCGAGTTGGTACTCTGCCCAAAGCCAACATATGCCATATAATCTCAGCAATAAATTATCCATATGCGTACATCGACTAATCATCGCGCCATCATTTAAACCTCTGTGCTGATTACTAGATCTAGAAAAATACAGGCTTTTTTGAATGATAGAAAGCTATGACGAAACTTCATCCCAAATTATCTAAATACTAACTTTAACTCGCGTAAACGGACGCAACGAACAGTTAACAAGGCTAATCCGAGTCCTTAGAATTGCTGCCGAAGCCGTTCGTTTTTTCCATTGCCTCATTTCCTCCCTATTTGTGCAGAACTTACTGGAGTCAATAACTGGATGGTTGCAAATTCGACTCCGCCTAAAGTCCCGCCAAACACTGAGTACCGAGCGGTTTTGAGAGATAAAAACGTACGGTAGACAAATGAATGAGAGAGAAGCTGGTGATAAGGCTTCTAGAGTGTCACTTCACTGAAGTTCCTTCTAGACCACTTATTGGTCCAACTTTTAGTTTAATGCCTTCGGCCTTAGATGATTGGTTGAAGACAACTTATAGGGCCCTCTGAATAGAAGCGAGAATAGGAACAATCTGCATTATAGGTGTTGGGGTGCGAAGTTCAAGTAAAACAGGTTTAGGTTTATGTTTAGGGTTAGCGTTCAGGTAAGTTTCGTTCAGTTTAGAGTTAATTTTCCTTATATCGTTTGGGTTATGAGGCAGCTTCTGGTTAAGATTATGGCTGTGGTTTAGGTTGATTTTAGGGTATTTGATACGCATAAGGCACGGAATTATGCACAAAGCTACCCTACATACGGGACTGGGTGTTCATATTCACGTGTTCTGTTTAGGGGGCCATCTAATAAATCCTTACCAATAAGTAATAGCGTTGGTATTTTCAGAAACGAATACCAACACAAAGTGGACACGAGGTGGAGGCTGACGAAAATAAAACTTTGAAAGTCATGAAGCGAGAAATATCGACCAATCTGTGCAGCGAGCAGGCATTGTACTGGAGGTGGAATGTGCTATCCAAATTTCAAAACTTCACACCAAAAGCTATAGGGTTCCACAAGTTCCGCACGTTTAATAATGTCGAAATTATACCTGCAGCAAGCATAATTGGCAGACGTCGAAGCATATTGGATTTTTTTATTTGTCTGAAATCGACATGGAGGTGAGGAATATCAAGATATCTAGGACTCTTAGTCCTTGCCCCATATTCAACCGAAAATGATCTGTTTATGCGGCAGTTCCCCTGATCATGACAGATGGGTATGAGGCAAGACGCAGCCCACAGTGAAACACAAAATATTAATTGAATTACTGCCACAAGTGAGATGAATTAAAAAATGTGCTGCGCTTTACATATAGCGTGTACTCATTCAGAAACCAAGACCAAGTCAACGACCCTAACCTCAAACAGATTGGAACTTGTCCTTTAATTAAATGAAATATACTATTTGTTAGGAAAGATTATATATGAGGAACTGCTGATATCTCAGTATACGTGTCAAATGAGTATGCATAAATTGGACATATATGCAAAGCCTGATCAATGCAACCAACAGGATTAATAAGAAACATAAACAAAAGGACATTTGGAAACACTTTGCACAACCTACATGTTAAATATTTCGAAGAATTAGTTTAATATACAGGATGCAACTACTCAACTTCTTAAAAGCTCACGATTGTGTTTCAGCATTTTTTCGGAAAACTGTGAAATTTCCTGTTTTGTGTAGATGTGGTTAACTCGGACACAGTACTTCGCTTGAATAAAATAATATGGGCATCAGGGAGAAAACAAAAGTTTTCAAAAGTAGTACACTGAAGGACAAGTCCAAACTGTGAAATATAAGTACAATTAAAGACTCAATCACTAAGTTGCCATTGGTCTTCGCCGGAGGGGAACTTTTCTTACCTAATTTGACAGTTATTTTGTGAAATTCATCGTAACACTGAAAGATCAGCAAATAAATTATGAGTTTTGCCCATAATTATATTTTCTCTACTCAGTGTTCAGTAAAAGATTACAAAGGCTGTTATGAACTCGTTTAACATGTAGTCATTTTTCCAGCTGAAGAGCTCGGTCATTTACGAAGACGAGTCACCGAAGAAAGCGATCGATTATGAAAAAGGTCTGTGAGACACATGATTTAGCGGAAAGGAAACACCAGTTTGACCCAGCTACGTGTATGGCCCCTGAAATATTGATTCAAGCCTAACTGTAATACCTGAACTGTGATAATATTGGCCTTTCAGGAGATGAGAATTGGTGTTTATCTATTCAGTATATGACTTATCAGGTTGAAGGGGCTATTAGCAAGGGGAAGCACCACACAGATAGCACTGAGTCCCTCCATTTGTCTTGAAAAGGTGGTGAATGCTCCTGTGGCTGCCTCTAACTGGTACTCAAACGCCCACCTGTGGCTCCTCGAAGCTGAGCTCTTCCCAGTGGCTTCACCTCGAGCAACCGCCATGACCGCTGTCCTAAACCAGGTTAGGGTCTCCGGTGTTGGGTGTGCCTCCACATCCGGTATGCCTGACTCTCGAACATCCCACAACCTCTCCCCATCTCGAAAGTCCTATAATGATGTCAAAGCAATCCCATATTCGGTTCATACTAACTCGGGTCGCTCTCCCACTAAAACAAAACCGTGACCCATAGTGGAGTAAAGCAGCCATCTGGGATGTCCCAGCAACCCAATTTAGGGACAACACTGCAATCTTCCCACGGAGGAAGGGGCTAGAAAAAGGGGCCCTAAACAATTGCTGGTATTACGTATTTCTGCAGCCAGCCATGGCTCGCAGAACGCAAAATACGCGGTCGTAAACCTCAAACAAACAACAATACTCCCAGTCCCAAACCCCGCGCAATACTCTCGGGGCTGCGCGGGTGATTCCGCTCAATCTAGCAGCCTGGAATGTTCGATCCCTTTAAGACAATCCGAAGAGCAACAAATCGGAATGGAGGACAGCGCTAGTCAATCCGGAAATGACAAATTACAAGGTGGACATTGCTGATCTAAGCGAGACCCGATACTCTGAGTATGGTCAGCTGGAGGAGGTGGGTGCCGGCGACACCTTCTTCTGGAGCGGCCGGCCAAAGGCAGACCGACGCAACGTTGGTGTTGGATTTGCCATCCGGAACGACATCGAGGGACGTCTGCTCTGTCTGCCGCATGATATCATCGATCGCCTGATGAGCCTCCGCCTGCCTCTTCGGGGAGACCAGTTCGCCACCATCATCAGCGCCTGCGCTCCCCCAATGACGAGCTCTAATGTGGCGAAGGACAAATTCTACGAGGACCTGCACGCCCTGCTGGCGACTGTGCTGAAGGTGGACAAGGTAGTTGTCCTTGGTGACTTTAACGCCCGCGTCGGGACGGACCACGCTGCCTGGCAGGGAGTGCTGGGTCCCCACGGTCTCGGTAGCTGTAACGATAACGGCCTCCTACTTCTGCGCACGTGTGCGGAACACCGTCTCCTGCTGACCAACACCTTCTTTTGCCTTCTGAGGCTGCGGTAGCTGCAGCGCAAGGCTACTATCACTTAAAACTAATCCACAAGCAAGTATCTGTCCGTGCTCCAGCATGTTGTGGAGCATACGGTGGACATCGTCGGTCTACGGCGGTTGAAATCTCATGCGACTTATCTCATTAAACAGTGTTTGGAAAATTAAAATGATTAACTATCGGTAAATAGAGGCTAAACCTTGTACGTTTTTGCCTATGCAATTCCAGAAAATAGCACTTTTCCCTACTTAACATGAAAATGAATAATTTAATCAGTCTAACGTCTTCCAAATATGACTGGAACTCAACGTTTTCTTGTGTTACGGCGGTTTTCTGTAAACTAAAATGCAGTAAATATTCTACCAACACTCCTTTGTTCAAATATGCCGAAATTTTCCCACTTTTTCGATTTAACATCGCCTGTTATTTGGGATGGACCCAACAAAAGCTATGTTAAATTTGAAGCATGTGGTTTTAGAATTTTTGTGTTGTATAGTTTCCGCTGATGCGTAGTTTAGAAGAGGAATGGAAAGAAGATTCATCGTTTTCGTAGTACTTTAATACTTTATTACAATTTCGTTGTTCATTTTCAATCTTATAAAGGACATAAAAGTAAAAAAATAAAGCGAATAACTCATCATTACAGAAAGAGACGTGAGTGTTTGAATTTGCAGGGGAACATTTATCACTGGTTTTCAGAGAACTAAAAACATGATTAACTTCCAAACTTTAAATTTGACTCAGCTTTTTAGAATTTTGAAGTCCATTGGCAAAAATATCTAACCAAAACGCTTTTTAAGGAAGTAATTTATCAGATAAAGTTTTCAAAATTGATCTTTGGGAATACTAATTCTCGCTTTAAGTTATTGATGTTCATTTTATCGCAATGCGTTTTCTTATATGTTTTCAGTTCAACAAATATTATCCAAACTGCCAGCTGCATTAGAATTTCCGAGGACTCACGACCTCAATAAACGCTGTTAAGTAATACCTAATGTTGAATCTTTGAGAAACAAAGAACATAATCTGACTTTTCGGTCAAATTGGCACAGAACACTGAAAATCGTGAAGTATTCATCGCTAATATAAGGAAGATCTCAAATTCGTCACATTCCAAATGTAGAAATAAATCGTTAAAAATTTTGGCGAAGGAAAACTTCGCCTAATATACACAAACTAGTTTTTTTTTATTGTACCTTAAATTAGTCACTGACTGTCCTGTGAACATGTTTCCTGATGAAAAGTTTATCTCCCTGATGTTCTTTTCGGGAAAATCATGAAAAATCTTGTTTATTTTATTCAAAAGCATCTCAGTAAAATCTGGAAACTGCAGTGAGAATACACTCTATTCTTGGGGAACAGTAAAAGGATACTCAAACGGAAGGCTTCTTGTGAACTGACACCCTTGATATTATACTTTTTTGTGTAGTTTTTTAAATCGAACACTTCATCCCTTTTAAAAATAATTCATTGCGGTTTCCCATTATGAAAGTCAAATTCCTTCCTCTTTTTATAACTTAAAGTAAATTGAAAATCTATGCCACTTTTCCTGTTTATATATCTCATTTAGAGATAAGTTTAATATTTTAGACCGAATCAAAATCTTCCGTTGTCATTATTTGACTATAAAAGATGTTCCTGCCTCCGAGGGTGCAAAATTAAATATATTTTTGTAAGATGTTATTTATTGCGAGGAAAAAGCTTCTTTTTCTCGTCCAATGAACTTGAAAGGAAAACGTAATTTAAAAGTGATGTCAATAGATGTGGCAAATATTTATTTTTCTTGATTAACGCTCTCTACTAGGGTAACGTGCACTTATCAGCTATTGTGATATAGGAGAGTAACAGACGTCAGAATTTATCTGGATATAAGGCAGTAGTAATTTCCAGCCAAAACTATAAACCTTCCAAGGTTAAACAACCTGGGAATTATTTACTGCTCGAGTAAAGGAATTCTCCGGATTTCGCAAAATTTTGAGTTGTCCAGACTAAATTATCAGGCTTCACGCTGACGTTTTGTGTATTGTAACTGCACTCACAAACAGATGATGGAATTACGCCCTTAGTTGTGTTTTTTTCTAGTTACTGCATAATTAGTTTGCATGTTTTCCCTTCAGTATTTTTTGTTGTGTTCATTTGGGTTTATTTCCTTGAAGGAACTGCAATGGCTTCTGTTTGTACTGCGCCAAAATAACTGCATCTAACAAGACTGAACTGGTGGAACTATGCAAACGATCGGCTGAATCCCTTTAACAAGTCAAAACGCAGAGCATGTTTCATGTTACAATACACACAAAAGTCAACAACTCATAGAATAGGCCCTGAATTTAGAAACAGGGTTTATGAACCGTTCCATTTATCGCTGGCTAGACAGTTGCACAATGTGTTTCCATGTGGGAATCTGTTTGACGTTGTTCTTATCGGAGCTAATTGTCAAAGTTTCAGCTAATTTACAGGACAGGACATTTTAAGTCAGTAGTTTTAGTGTTCTGGCAGTAGTTTTTTCCCTACTACTACTACTTCATAAACCGCAGACCAAAAGTAATAGGATAATGAAATCATTACGCTCTTCAGAGACTTTGAATTTACCATAGGTAATAACCTCCATTTTGAAGCAGTCGAGGAGTCACGTGCGTTGAATGGGACACAATCGTAGCTGATGCAAGTATTTTTCCCCTAAGAAAGTCTAAATTTGGCTTCAAATCGATCACGGGAACTGAACTTTATAGATACGGTCGTTCTGTTAATTTATTTACTGAGTGCCTGCCGAACGCACGCTTTTAAACTCAAATTTCGAGGTTAACTGCCAATGTGTCTGCTTAAGCCAAAATTTTTTAGAGAGACGTTAGACTACTAGGTACTCTAAGGGATTTTAACCTCCTGTTTAAACATTGTAGTAACACTGAAACAAAAAACATACACGGAGCAACGCGATTGTACAATTGTAGTGGCATATATTTCGCTGGAAAAATTAATTGAACTCCTATTGGAGTAGTTTGCTTTTTAGTTTAACCTTTTTAAAAGCTTAAGACCTAGACTCTTTGTGTTAGATGGTTATTACCTCTTGACTGCTAGTGTTTATTTCATACTTCTTCGAAGGAATTTTCCCCTTTTGCTTCGGTTGTACTCTTTTTTATAGAAACTATCCTAGACGCGTTACTTTTACCGTTTCACGCAAGTCTACTGCTTGTCTCTTTTCCTGCTCACAAAATTCTGACTGACAGAATAAGAGGCCTCTTTTTTACTTTGAAAGTCGCTCTCATGAGGTACCTGTGACCGATCCAGTAACCTTACCTTATGGCCTCATCAGTTATCTAGGGAAGCATTATTTCGTAAATTTGGGGAGTTTGTCTGAAACATCAAAGAGTCAAGCAGTTAGACTAGAGGTTAAACATTTTACACACGCGATCTGCGGTATTAAAATAAAAGGCGCGTGAATGCTGGCGTTGGGAGGGCGAGGGGACTGAGTTAAACCCTCCTTCCGAGCTACCACCGCACAACTAATGGGGTTTTTGGACTTGCATCAGATAGGTACCTGCGCGTTATGTAGGGGCAACGCCTAGCAAAAGGCGTGTTTTGTCAGAGCGTCTGCACCAGTTGGTAGGGGGTGTTTCGCCTGAAGGCATCGGCGAAGACCGTGTTTTCGGCATTTTCGGTCCTTGCGGTTGTAAAGGCTTTTCCAAAAGTCTTTCGACGTCTACTCACACTGCCTTCAAAAATTGCAGAAAGGTGTTTTAGACATGAACGGGGATAGCATGAGAAATGCTGTGTTGTTAAAGCTCTGTGTTTCGTATCCACCACAACGTGAGTAGGAATGCAATATGTGACCGAAGTCATTTAATGTGATAATAAAAATAGCGATTAACCATTGTAGGCACCTAAAAAAATTCAAAATTTACTTTTGCGTCTGGCCTTTTCCAGAACATGTCCGTTTGCATGCAGAGTGCTTTTTGATGTATTCTATTCGACCATCGCATCCATAAATATAAGCAGAAATCCATGTTAGCCTATATTTGCGTAACTCGTAATGTTACTATCTATTCTAGACTTCATTTGCGCACCTGTGCTTCTTTTCCAATACAACAAGTTAACCTCAAACGTTTTATCAAATAACACTTGCCCCAGTCTAAAATTAATTTTCAGCCCGATGTATAGCGCGGGAACGAGGTTGCGAGCAAACTGATTATTTTTATAAAACCATACAGTTTATATTTTTGAATGCCAGTTTTTCAAATCGGCCTAATTTCATGCACTCAATTGCAGTAGTAGCAACAGCTAGCCATTCTTTTTTTAAAACTGCCGAGGAATAAGTCGTGGACAAAAGTTCTTGCCTCTATGCAAAATACCGACAACTGTCCGACCTTTTTGATTCAACCACGAAAATAGCATTTATACCTGTCGTATGTTTCAATAGTGTCAAAAAGTTAGTCCGGCATTTTCGTAAGGTGGTGACGGAGTCGGCAGTCCTACGGTCTGCAAACTGTCATCAAACTTACAGAGTTAAAGTGATACAGGAAAAAGGATTCAAACAGAGACATTACTGTTAAAGCCACTGATTGGAACATACAAAAGAAAGATTTTTCGGAAAAGCTCTTATCAGACGAGAAATTTACTATTTAATATTTCGGTGGGAGCACAATAGCCAGCCCGCTTGAGAACTTTGTTTCAGAATAACCTGTCCCTGATTTCATTTTCATGCGTTTTTCTTTCTTCCTCCTGTCACCCCCGTTCACACTTGACTCGGTTTGACGCCGGTTCAGGTTTGGTTTCTCTTACACCAATCCCACAGGCCAATTCCCTTTCTCTTCGCCCTTGGGATAGTTTTTCCGCTTCCCTTAAATCCCGCCTGTTGCACTTAGGTTAATTGTAGTTGGTAAATAGGTTGTACTTACCCCTACCTACTTCGTTTGTTTTTCTCTGGTATTTGCTTCCTGGTTCTGCCCTACCCATAAAACCCCTTTTATCAGGGTTCCCGTAAGACAGTAGGCCTTGTCTGCACTGTACTCAGCGGCTCGGGCTATTGTGCTTCCATCGATTTTCCTTTTGCCAGTGTAATCTTTCAATGTCATTTACTGTCATTTTTCTGTTTTCAGGTGGGTTCTAAAAGGATAGGGCCGTAAAGTAAAGGAAAATTGATTTTATTAGCAGTGACCAATGCGCTTATAGATGTCTTACAAATGACCCAAGTTGGACTAGTTGCTTATATATAAATGAATGGGATATTGAGGTTGCATTCTGTCGTGTCTGATAAACTCATTGTGCAATTTGACTATGAAATTTGAGCTACAGAGGATGTCTCCGTTGCGTTGGCGCCTCGAATTCTCGCCGTATATTTGTTCAAACCGGACGCCGAGGATACCAATATGTAGCGGAAGACATTAAGAAGAGTACAGTGAATGTGAGGCAAGTTTTAGATGGAGACCTCGTGCTTTGCCATTCGATGTGCCCAATCTCATCACCAAATGACCTACCTCGGACATGCCACCAGTACACAGCGTGACAGTGGGAAATTTGAGAGTGCTGCACCTTGAGAAAGTCACGAGACAATGTACTTTGTGACTTGAAAGTTTCACACCTCTCTGCCAACTTGCCCCTACTCTGATGTGAGGTTCATAACTTTGTGGCCTGTGAACAGATATCGTAAAGACACGTTCTTGGGCCTCTGGAAGCAGCAAGTCAGCCTTTCATACCAAGTCAGGCACCATCTTTACATGAACCTCCAGTCAACTTGATCTTGTCTTTTTTAAAGGAACTTTATGGGATGAGAAACGTGCATGAGGTATGTGCTATGCAAGTCCCGTTCACTGTAAGTTAGGTTGCTCTCTATCTTTTACTGTTAATTGGAGGCTGTGATTGTCATTGTTGTTCATGGGAGAGAAACTATAACGTATAGGTTGAGGAAACAATTTCGGTAAGACCGTACTATGCAATCCAACTCAGGAAACGAAGGGTAGGTCAGCGTGTAATACGCGACCGTACTAAATGCCAACACAAACGTAACTCAGTCCATTGTCCTCCTTAGGATTGGCATTCGGTGTCGGGTTAGTAGGATCACAAATGTATTTCTTTGGCGGTGGGAAGACCGAAGTATCGGGCCATATTAAAATTTTCAAAGTGGAGACTGTAAGGACGCCGCAGTAGTTTCAAAACCTGAATCCACTTTTCCCTGGTCTGTTTCACTGGCTTAATGTCCTAGCCACCGTCTCTGCCTTTGCTGGTCCAACTCTTTATATCTGCTTGCAAAAGTGATGCCACCAATGCAGCGTAGGATCGAAATAAGAGCTAGATTTCCCCATGACATGCGTTAGCCCGGCCGCACTAGGCAAGAGCCTTTCACTACTGCAAGCCTAAGCAAGTTCCAACAAAGATAATAGAAACTGGAATGACCACCTTGGCTTATTAGATATCATTATTCCAAAGGAGTAACAGGATGAGCAGGTCTCATATCCTAATCGGTAAGCACCCTTCCACCATACTTCCTGCGTGCTTGTGACATGCGTTAGACAAAGTTGCATGCAACGTCGGTAACAATACATTTAGTCGAGAGGTTGTAGGGGGCAATGCGTGCATGGGAAGGGAGTAGAAGATGAGGTAATTACAGGGGAGATGCACGATTAAGCAGAATAATTCAGCACATTCCCTAGTAGTGATCTGATGAGCTTGAAGGTACCTCGCGCTGAAGGTCGCGACGTGGAAGCCTAACCTCTGAACCGATGGTCAGACCATACAATGGCACTTGGGCTGTTCTTAGAAACGAGGTCTCCTTATTGTAGGACCGTACTAACCTGGCAACCAATGCTGACCCTAACGAAAACAATGGATAGGGTTAAAATTGGGTTGGCAATCTCCTTTACTTCATTTAGTTCCATCCATAAAAATCCTTCTACGATCGATCCCGTATTTCTCCCTGAACTATCCTTTATTCCCTGGTTTGATAACCTATTCCGATCTTGCCGAGTTTACTACGTCAGAAATCGAGATGACGTCTCTTATACGGACTAGGAAAAAATAAAGCAATCAGGTTAACAGTCATATTTTCTAATCTCATCCCTTCTGACCTACGCTTGCAACCCTACGAAGGACACCAGCTGTAGATCCATTTTAGTAATGCATTCTTGTTAACTGTTTACTCAAATAACAGACAAATATTGTTGAATGTGCACAGCATACTTTAACCTTCACTATTGTTTTTTATAAAAATCTTCTCTGTAGTTGTAGCTGTTTTGATTAGATGTCACTGTCTCTATGCATTAGAATCTACCGAGAAGTTGACAGGAAGGGGACACGCTTACCCCTTCAATTTAGTAGATGCACAGGAATTCGAGATGGGACACACATATGGTGGCTCATAACTAGAGCTGTCTGGTGTCATTTTGTGTGACCTCTTTCTCTATAAATTAGGTATAGCAAGGCAGACTAGGCACTTAGGGCCATCATTCCGTTTAAGCCAAAGGGTGGTGGGAGTAGGGTAACATTTGCAGTTCAAATTCGAAGTGGCAGATGCAACCGACATGGATACACAAACCTAAGGAACGATACTCCCCCACATGTTTGTTAAAATTAATTTTAACAGTCAGTACTTCGTCCGTTAATAGCCTGTCATGCAGGGTTGACCTGTTCAGTCATCCCGTACGATGCACTCCTGCACCAGTTTGAAAGTTCACAAAGATAAACAAATGGTTTCTGAGCTCGACCAATCACCTTTTTTCATACCCACAGAAGGCATCCGGTATCCTGTTATTTTAGGTTTCCTGTGGATCGGGAAGGAACTCTTTTAGCTAGCTTGC
This sequence comes from Schistocephalus solidus, assembly GCA_017591395.1. Taxonomy (NCBI): domain Eukaryota; kingdom Metazoa; phylum Platyhelminthes; class Cestoda; order Diphyllobothriidea; family Diphyllobothriidae; genus Schistocephalus; species Schistocephalus solidus. The sequence continues at coordinate 60,409 of WEDG01002296.1, forward strand.
ATTCACAAGTAACTTGATAATTTATGTATTATTCGGCTAGGTAGGGCATATTGGAGTTCATAGACGAGATCTGTTTGCATCCAGAGCTCCAGATAATAGCATAGGTACATTTAAAATATACGGAACCGATTGAGTCCAGGAGCTCTAGTGCTAGGCATGGCGCGTAGTCCGCTACTGGTTGCTATACTAGCCACCGACATTGCTAGCAGACTTCAGTAGCAGTTTTTAGGAATGTTTTGCATAATTTTTTTTAAAAACTGGGGACACTGCAGTGCCCGTTACCGGTTTATTTATCGACGGCAGCCAATCAAAACGAACTAAGGTGAATTTTACCGGAGGCTATAGACTAGACCGACTAAATATCGAGAAAATGAGTCACGCGCTTTGCATAAAAATCTAAAAACCGCCTTTTTACCCTTGTATTAAACTTTACGCAGACAGGCTGTATGTATGATGTCGACTAGGGATGTGACCTTGAAGGCTTGGCTTCCAGCCTGGCTGGAAAATAGGACAAACATGACGAGTCAACCTCGCTTGCCTGTGAAGAAGGCTACGTCTTTCATTCAAGAAAGTCAGCCATCGGCGTAAAACTTTGTGACCCGCATTAACAGTAACCATCTTCCTGCCAACAAAAAAGGACACGGGTAGTTAGAAGACGAGCGTTCAACGCAGAGGCAACACACTTCTGCATCTGACGTCACCATCCTGTCAGTTACGCAACTCCTCCAAGTGTTTAAGCCGCTAATGATACTTCGTTACGCCATAAAACGTCGTCTTCTCCACATCAGGACTCTCCCGACTGTTCCCTCCACCTGCAGCGACAGCCTCTCCTTTATTTGGCAACATAGACACAAACCGTCAGTAGCATGTTATACTACTGGCCTTTGGTTTGTATCCATACAGATAATCCTTGCCCTAATCTCACAGAAAACCTGACAGGTGTTTCCTTATTGGCACTGACACCCAGCTTAGGATTATCTTTCGTAGGATACCACGACCCAACTGTAGTAACGTCCGACCATTGTACCACAAACTCCTGTCGCAAGATCATCTTCGGTTCTAGCTGCCTGCTTCTGGGCAACGAACTTCGGCGTCAATTCCTCTAGACCATTGGCTTAGCTGACATGTTCTCGGTTATCCTCTTTGTGGACAGGACACTGGCAATCTTGACTTCAAAATCAGGTTGCAATTACCTCTAAGGTATATCACAGTCTTATCATTCTATACCCACCACCTGGCTTATCCATTTTAGCAGAACATTGCAAGAACTCCAGCTTAATCCCATCCGACTTCAACGTTCCCATTCGTCTGGTCCACTATCTGCTCGCCGCCTCGTCCCGACTCATCTAGTTTCAGTCACGGCGAATGTGAGCACGGACTACCACTAGGGATTCAACACCATGTGCTTCATGACCATACCTGGTGCTAGCAGCTCAAGCCCTCCAAAAGTATCAAAATTTGAGCAGTATTATTTTATGGACGGTTGGAAACTTCCAGGACTTTGCTAGTTTCTAGTAGGAAATGCTGAAATATTGGCCTGCCGCATTTGTTCCGTCAGATTCCTATGAGGTCACAGAACTGCTCGAAGATAGGAGCTCGTTCTCCGTGTAGGAAACTAACAACGTATCGGATGGAATTCCCTTCGTTCAGGCCTACAAGGAAAAATTTCTTCTGACCAGCATCCAAAACAAGAGCATTCTTCGATTGAATTTAAGTTCATTTTTAGTAATTTCACGCTATTATTCAATCAAATATAAATTGAGATCACCATTCTCTGAACTGAACTGAACCGGAACCCACACATTCTCTTCTAATTGTGCGTCTCCTTTGCATGACACGATCGTAGGAGGCCCTTCATCACCGTTGAACCTCTACTCAATTTCCAATTGTTCAATTTAGGAGGGTTATGGTTGAGTTTCGAATAAGGAGGATTATTTTTAGAGATGAGTCTGAGGTAACAGTTATGGTTAAAGTTGGGAAACGTGAATATTTACACTTCCGGTAATGTGGAGCAAGGATACCGCTTGTAAAGGGTGTTCTTATACCTATATCCAACGCATTCTGTCTTTCACCATTTCATTATAAATGTCACGAAACCCCCGAAATCTGATGATCTCCTCATTCTTTAGGAGACTCCTGTACGGTTCCAAGGTTAAAGTTAAACCTGAAATGGGCTACGAACGCTATTATTACCTTATGCCTCTGATTTGCTCCACGCCGCCCCCTAACAACCCCTGAAGCCTATACTTGACAATTCAGCGCTACCGTTTGGGTAGGACAAGAAGAGCGAACCTGATTTTCCTAGAATCCCTCCCCAGCTGTGACCCAGCACGTCACCGTTTGGTGTGAGCCAGCATGCTATAAAAACCTCCTGATATTTATAGGCCAGAAGACGTCTTACGCATCGAGTCCCACAGACTCGTCCACATAACAGCAGCTTAACATCTTGTCTGAGCCTATGTAGTGGAGATATCAGTCAAGAGAACGGCTACATGCTTTTTTTATTTTCCTACTGAGATGCATGAAGGAGACAATGTTGATTTCCTAGCAGAAATTTATTTCGCCTTGAACTTGGCAAGAAAACATGGAGTGCTCGTTTTTGCTCTGTTTGTTATCATCAACACTTGCCAAAGAAATAGGCTTGGCGTCTGAACGTCAAAATGGATTTAGTTTGTTCTTTATATTCGGCAGTGCACAGAGGCATAGGGCTCACTCTTCTCTCCGGCCTTGCGGCGAGTAGTTAAAAGCAAACCTTGGGATTTACTTTGCATTCTCTACATATGTGTTTACGGAGACTGAACAGGCTCAATACAGGAACGTTTACAAAACAGAATGTCATTGTACGTGGTAGAAGTTCCTTCATCCTTCTTAGAATGCGCTCCTTGGGGTTCCTCCGTTTCATCTTTTAAAGTATTTGCCTTTTATTTATGTGACAGCTTTTTTCGTTTAAAATCTAGCACTTGCGATTTTTTCATTGGTGATATTTTTACTTCAACCACACGCCCTTCTATTTCGGTCCTAATGACTTGTAGTAGTCAGCAGACATGAAAAACATTCAGCTGTGTTGATCACCTATTCGTCAGTTCGCTAGAATGGAAACAGGTGGCAGCGATCGACTGGAATTCGGCCCTGAAGTAAGCATAATTTCCCTGGTGACCCTATGTAAGATTTGCTCGAAACGTTGTTTAGCCAGTAGGGATACCTTTGACAGGAGCGTATATCGTTCCTGTATATGAACGGAGACCGTTACGGTAGGAAAATACTCAGGCTCTATTAAGTTACTCATTCATATAATTTCAAAAGTTTCAAAGGGAAATCCCCCTTACACAAAATCCGTCCATGCTACGCCCCCCATGGCCTTAGAATAGTCAGAAAAAGACCATTTATAAAAATTGGTGTACAATTTGGTTTATAATTACTATTTATGAAAAGATAACCGATTTCACTTAAAATGTGATTTTCAAAAACGGGCTAGAATCATGGAAGTAGGGCTACCTCTAAGGATCGCATAAAACAGGGAAGATTATTAAAATAATCGATTACAAATAATCAGTGTTATGCTCATTGCCCGTTAGCATTTAAAACAACGTAAGTTCTGCCAGACAGTAAAGTAACCTGATTGTCTATAGTAGTTTGTTCAGTGTTCTTATTCAGTAAAAAATCGAGTTTTATCACATAAGAAGAACATTCTTTAATTAATTTCTCTAACTTTTGATAATTTCAAAAAGATCTTCAATGGATGTAAGGATCATTCTGCTAACTGGAATGAAAATGGACTGGAGGTGGCTTATGAAGAGCCTAGTTGCAAGTACCATCAGATTCATACCTACTAAAGCACATTGGTGAGCCATACACAAACACCATATTCTCGATCGCAGCCGACAAAAAAACGGCCCCGTGACTCAATGTTTGAGCGCTCTACTCAATGACCAAAGGTTGCGGGTTCGAATCACAAGAGGTCCAAACTTCGGATTGGGTAAGACTGGCTGGTGACGGCCAATAAGCCAGAAATGGCCATTCCGCTCTCCCTTGTCTTTGTCGGGTCCACATAATCAACATATGCTACACGTCCTTATGCGACTGCCTGTGAGTACTCTAGTCTGAGTTCCAGGGCACAACGGAACATAAATGTTCCTTAAGCAGATCGTTGAGCCACACACTACCATCATGTTCCCGATCGCAACCGACAAAACAACGAGTTCGTGGCTCAATGTTAGAGCGTTCGACTCAATTACCAAATGTCGCGGGTTCGAATCCCAGGTGTGCCACACTTGGGATTGGGTATGAATAGCTGATGACGGCTAATAAGCCAGAAATGGCAATTACGGTCTCCCTTGTCTTTGTCGGTTTCACATTATAAACATATGCTACACGTCGCTATTCGACTGCCTGTGAGGGCTGTAGTCTGAGTTCCAGGGCACAAATGAACATACATGTTCCTTAATCAGATCGGTTAGCCACACACTATCATCATATCCTCGATCGCAACTGACAAAGCAACGAGCCCTTGGCTCAATGGTAGAGCGTTCGACTCAATTACCAAAGGTCGCGGGTTTAAATCCCAAGTGTGCCACACTTGGGATTTGGTATGAATGGCTGATGACGGCTGACAAGACAGAAATTGACATTCAGGTCTCCCTTGTCTTTGTTGGTTTCACCTTATCAACATATGCTACACGTCACTATGTGACCGCCTGTGAGGGCTCTAAAGTGAGCTCCAGGGCACATCACAACATACATGTTCCTTAAGCAGATCGGTGAGCCGCACATTATCATCATATTCCCAATCGCAACAGACAAAACAACGAGCCCGTGGCCCAATGGTAGAGCATTCGACTCAATTACCAAAGGTCGCGGGTTCGAATCCCAGTTGTGCCATACTTGGGATTGGGTATGACTGGCTGATGACGGCTAATAAGCGAGAAATGGCCATTCCGGTCTCCCTTGTCTTTGTCGGTTCCACCTTATCAACATATGCTACACGTCGCTATGCGACCGCCTGTGAGGGCTCTAGTCTGAGCTCCAGGGCACGACACAACATACATGTTCCTTAAACAGATCGGTGAGCCACACATTATCATCATATTCCCGATCGCAACCGACAAAACAACGAGCCGGTGGCTCAATGGTAGAGCGTTCGACTCAATTACCAAAGGTCGCGGGTTCGAATCCCAGTTGTGCCACACTTGGGATTGGGTATGACTGGCTGATGATGGCTAATAAGCCAGAAATGGCCATTCCGGTCTCCCTTGTCTTTGTCGGTTCCACCTTATTCACATATGCTCCACGTCGCTATGCGACCGCCTGTGAGGGCTCTTGTCTGAGTTCCAGGGCACAACGGAACATAATTGTTCCTTAAGCAGATCGGTGAGCCGCACACTATATATATATATATATATATATATATCTTTATGCACTTAAATATTGGCATCCCAAGAAACTTAATTAAATTCAATTGAGTTCTCTGGGAACAAAAAAACTTTATTGTGTAAATTTGCGAGTATTTTCCCCAGTTCGTCGTCAGACAAATGGGAATGTACAGAAAACAGTTAATCTTAAACAATGTCTAACACAAGATTCTATGGTTGGCTAAAGTTTGAGCCAATAGACGTCCAGAGGTTTTATTTATCCAGGCGATAGTTGTTTTTCGCTTCCATTTGACCTTGAGAAATTTGTAATTGGCATCTAAATAGATATGCCTGTTAATGCATGCCTCGTCTGAGTGCGTTGCCTCCAGGAATTCACGGCCCTTTCTTTTGGGCAGGCGCCAACGATGTGGGTATCCTCCCATGCATATAGGTGTCCTGTGTCTAGTGTGTGCATGGCTACCTGAGATAAGTTGTCTCGTCTCCTCATCGCTTAGTGATGTTCATGCAAACGGGTTAATAGAGATTTTCCGGTTTGGCCACAGCTGGTACTTGGTATTTTGAAGATGACTTCTTTTCTATTGAAATAGCCAACCCTGTCCTTAGGGTGTACAAGCTGGGTGCGTAAAGTTGTCATAGGTTTGTCCGCTATTTGTATATGATGTTTCTTGAGCATGGGAGGATACCCACATCGTTAGCACTTGCCCAACAAGAAAGAACCACAAATTCCTGGAGGCAATGCACTCAGACGAGGCATGCATTAACAGGCATATCGATTTAGATTCCAATTACAATTTTATAAAGGTCAAGTGGAAACGGAAACCGCCACTATCGACCGGATAAAGTAAAATTCTGTACGTCTATTGGCTCAACATTTAGCTAACCATAGAATCTTGTTTGAGGCATTGTTTAAGGTTAACAGTTTTCTGTACATTCCCATTTGTCTGACAATGAACTGGGGCACCAGATTCGAAAATTTACACAATAATTTATTTTATTCCAAAGAACTCAACATAATTTAAATATGTATATAGAAAAGACGAAATTCTTTGGGAAAATAGAAACTTCAATGCGTAAATTTTCGAGACTGGTCCTCCAGCTCGTTGTCCGACTACGGGCAGTGTACAGGAAAAATAAATCAATTAACCGTGTTTAACAAAGGATTCTACGGTCGGGCGAAATCCGAACCAATACGCGTTGAGGGCATTTTGTCATCCCGTCGTGATTGGTTCTGCGCGTTGGAATTTTTCTTTAACGATTTTGTATGTGGCATCCAAATCGATATGCCTGTTGATGCATGCCTCATCTGAGTGCATTGCTTCCAGGAATTCACGCCTTTTCTGATTGGGTAGATGCCAACAATCCGTGTTTTCTCAATGCAACTTTATGTCCTGTTTCCAGCTTATGCATAGCCACTTGGGATAAATGGTCTCGTCTTCTAACCGTTAACTGATATTCATGTAGGCGGGTTGAGACAGATTTCCCAGTTTGGTCACAATGAATGGCATTACAACTGGAATATGGAATTTTTTAGACAACACCTTTTTATCCAGGTAGCTATCCCTGTTCTTATGGTGTACAAGCTGTGAGCGTAAAGTAAATGTAGGGTGGTGTGCTACTAGTATCTGGTGTTTTTTAAGCTGTCTTTCGACAAGCTCAGATACATTTTTAATGTACGGGAGAGTTCGCCAGGTCATTGTTTTGGGTGCCTGGGTGGCCTTGTCGTTTGAAATACCTTTCTCTTTGGATTCTTGCCGCTTCAGACATCGATGCACGAAGTCACGCGGGTATCCATATTTAGAGAAAAAGTTAAAAAGGTATTTCATTTCTGCTCGATACCTTTCTTAATCAGTGTTGTGCTTTTTGGCTCAATTTAGGAGACTGCAGACAAAACACCTTTTGTGAGAGATAAGATGATTACGCTCAAAGTGTAGGATGACCTCAGAATATGTTTCTTTGCGGTAAACTGAGGTGTGGAGTGATCCATCAGTTTGCCGATGTACGTGGAAATCCGCAAATGGGAGTTGTCCATCAGCTTCCGTCTCGAACGTAAATTCAATTCCTGGAAATGTTGAGTCTAGATTTTGTGGAGCAGGTCTAACAGTTCTTTCTTGACGATGACAAATGTTTTATCAACCTATTGCAACCACAATTTTGGTTTTACATCAGGGAGAGCTATCGATTCCAAATTCTGCATTACAGCTTCGGCCAAGAAGCCGGATGTGGGCGAACCCATAGGAGCCCCTTTAAGTTGATGATAGCATTGGCATATATATATATATATATATATATATATATATATATATATATATATATATATAATGATAGTGTGTGGTTCACCGATCTGCTTAAGGAACATGAATGTTCCGTTGTGCCCTGGGACTCACGTTAGAGCCCTCGCAGGCTGTCGCATAGTGACGTGTAGTCTACGTTGACAAAGTAGAACCGACAAAGACAAGGAAGACCGGAACGGCCATTTCTGGCTTATTAGCTGTCATTAGTCATTCATGCCCAATCACAAGTGTGAAGCACCTGAAATTCGAACCTGCGACCCTTGGTAATTGAGTGTTACGCTCTACCATTGAGTAAAAGGCTCGTTGTTATGTCGGATGCTATCGCGAATATGATGATGGTTTGTTGCTCACCGATCTGCTTAAGTAACATGTATGTTCCGTTGTGCCCCGGAGCTCAGAATAGAGACCAAGTAGGCGATCGCATAGTGAATCCCAGGTGTACCACATCATATTCCCGATCAAAACCGACAAAAAGACGAGCCCGTAGCTCAATGGTAGAGCGTTCAACTCAATTACCAAAGTTCGCTGGTTTGAATCCCATGTGTGCTATACCTAGGATTGGGTATGACTGGCTGATGACGGCTTATAAGCCAAAAATGGCCATTCCGGTCTCCCTTGTCTTTGTCCGTTCCACTTTATCAACATATGCTACATATCGCAATTCGACCGACTGCAAGGGCTCTAGTCTGAGCTCCAGGGCACAACGGAACATAAATTATCCTTAAGTAGATTGGTGAGCAACACACTATCATCATATTCCCAATCGCAACCGACAAAAACAACGAGCCCGTGGCTCAATGGTAGAGCGTTTGACTTAATAACCAAATGTCCCGGGTTTGATTCCCAGGTTTGCCAAACTTGGGATTGGGTATGACTGGCTGATGACGGTTAATAAGCCAGAAATGGCCATTCCGGTCTCCCTTAAATTTGTCGGTCCCAATTTATCAAAATATGCTGCATGTCACTATGCGACCGCCTGCTAGGGCTCTTCTCAGAGTTCAGGGCACAACGAAAGATATATGTTTAAGTTGTTGATAGCATTGGCCGGAGAAGGAAATTCCGAAATTAAATATATATATATATATATCATCAATATTATAATGCCATACCTCCGGACATAGGTACTAGCTAAAGTTGTAATACGTAACTGAAACGAAGTAATAACAA
>WEDG01002297.1:0-131740 GCA_017591395.1 Schistocephalus solidus
GGTGTCATACCAGGCCGAGAAGAACGGAGGCGGGAGAGGGGCGCAGGTAACCGGCGCGTGCCACCACGCCTGGTTCGGCTCCCAGCTGAGTGAAAATGCTATAGAGGCCACAGTAAGAAGGAGTCACTGTCTCATAGGCCACCAGTCGGCCACTCCCCACATCCACACACTGGAAAATGGTCAAAGGCACCCTGTCCTTGTTTGGCCAGAAGCTTGATCTGTGGAGTTTTTCCAAGCTTTATTTTGACGAATTGACTGTGGTCCCTGACTCAACATTCAGGGTTACGAGACGCCGAAAAATCAACTGTCATTATGTAATTAGGAGAACGTTAGAGCGACACAATTAGCCTGAATGGGCATTCTGAATCCCCCTTGCGAGGCATACCTAACGAAATGTTACTTTACCTAGCAGGAAACAAGATTTACCTAATTAGCACACCGAAGAAGTGTACGATACGCTAATCTATCGTCCCGAAGAGCTATCATACGAGAAGTTCAAAGAGGCTTTCACAGATTGTGATGTCATGATCGAGGAGTGTCCGCCAACCACCACTTCTCACAAACGAAGAACTTGATACTAGAAGGCTGTGAAATTTGTTGGGATGAACGCAGCAGCCTGCCCATACCATCATCTTCAGTCAAATTTTCCTACAACGACAACATATGGAGATCCAAGCGGGGTTTAGCAGTATTGCAAGCCAGAAACTTTCTGAAAGACTAGCCTGACAAAATTATGACTTATTCATGATTGATTATCACCCTGTTAACCACAATGACAGCATAACGCAGGTTGCGCCCCTACGAATGGGCCGGCTCGAGCAGTTGATCGTGTAACTGAGTGCTCACGTCAATGAAATTCTTACCATTTAATTTCTTCACTTGCCCTTGCCCATCTCCGTGTGGAATTTGCTGCTATGCTCGGTGCTTCAGGGTAGCCGCCAGGCAGTCCTCGGGAAACTGATCTGCCAAGGAGTAGAACCGACTACTGTTGGGGGCCATATCCACATTAATAATTACCGCTAATTTCTCTTTGACTGCATTGCGCGTACCAGTTTCCTTGTTAACTCGGGTGCTGAGGTCAGTGTTATTCCGTCGGCAGCCGGCGATTGGGAACAACTTATTCTCTTGGATGTCATCTTCGACTACAAAAATGTCAATATAACACTTTGTCACAATTCGGTCACATTTGATTTCAACCTGCACCGGATTTACCTATAGGTTTTGTTGATGTTTCACTTTTCAAACTTGGATTTTATCTCCTGATGCGTCGTTTGATCAACAGTTTGACACATTTGTGCCCGCTGTCGGTACGATCAAAAGTCTCAATTCAGCCTTGTTGCCATTTATCTATTTTCTGACCGCTCCTACTCCGACACGTGAATGTCAAAAACACTGCCAAACGCCGCATAGACACCGAAGGCCCTTTGAAGTCCTCTTTACCTCATCGTCTTATCCAAATCATTTGAAGCTCTAGAAAACAGAGTTCGAGTGCATGCTTGAACTTGGCATCATCAAACAGTCCACCAGCTGCTGAACCTAACCCTTGAATCTTGTTTCGAGGAGAGCGGTTGATGCCTGGCGCTCACAAGACGACTAAGCCTATAATTCGATTAAGATTCCGGATCTGTATCTGTATCCATTCTCACACACTCGGGGCATTGCGCCAACAACTTTCCTCTTACATCAGTGCACATACGCCCATCTTGAACTGATGAAAGATACACCAGACACGGTCGTCCGGTTAGCGCTCAAGCCTCCTAAACCATAGTCTCCTCGTGAACTTTGACCCCTGGGGTTCATAATCCAGTTTTCCTGTGAGATTTTTCATACCTATGATAGGATAAATAGTGTTGCTGGTGCCTTAGTACACATGGAGCAAGACGCTCCCTTGCCGATTGAACCTAGAGTTCGCAGCAGTGGCTGAAGCAATAGACCACGGCCGAGATCTTCAACAGGTTCTTTTCAAGGACTCATCACTATTCTGGGATGCACCTTTTCCAATGTTACCGGATTTAGGTATTGCAGCATGACCACCGGCAGATAACGTCCATTTTATGCAAAAATGTTAACTTTGAAGTGTGGAACCCTTTACGAACTATCCCGTCCTGGAGTCTGGGCATGAAAATCATTACTAATAGTATCAGCTGGCCCAAACTCCTCGGGACTTCTTTGAGGTTGGACAAATTCTTGCCTCTCACTGTCGCCCCAATATTCACCAACATAAAATGTCGTCGGTGGGCCTTATTCCACACCTGCCGTACCTTTCAGCTATGAAGACATCGCTTTGGACCCATCGCTTAGGACCCATTTGACGTCCAAATGACTGCGCCCATTTACTGACCTGAATTGATCGACCCACCTGCTGGCAGACCGCTGTGCCTATTTCAACTGTCACCTCTAGAACCGTTTCCAAAGCTCCTCTGGCACATTGCTTGTCTTACTCGGGAATGTCTGTCACTGTGAAAACCAATTTTGGATATCTATTCAAGTTAATCTTATTCTGTAATTTCATTGATCTTCGCGTCACAAACCGAATCCGGACGACACGATATCAAGCTGAGACCGATAGCCTGATCCAATCATTCTCCCTCCAGCTAAAGAACAGTCTTTATAAAGGAAAAATCGATTCCAACGGAGCATATGGCAATCTTCCTCTGATGATGCTATCACCCCGTTATACCGTAAAAGCTAGTATTGCTTGCAACCAGACGGAAAAACTTTTTGACACTACCTACTGCTGCCCGAAGAGTTGGTTGTCCCTAAATTTTCTTTTAAACTAAATTGCGCCGCGGTATGCCCAATCTCCGCATAGTTAACCGTCGCGAACGACGAAGCCCGCTTCTGTCCTAAGAAGTGCGCACGGCAGTAGCGACTTCTCCGTAAGTATTTACGGTGGGACTGAATAGCGTTTCATCTACCCAGCTCTTTATTCCCACATGCCCACCGGCTTTAGATGATAATACGAAGTCAGAACACCTGGAGATGGACGTGGGAACACTGGTGGATTAAGTTAAAGACTAAACCGTCTATCCGCACCATAGACGGTATGACTCCCTCTCTACCAGGCTACGTTTTGGGGAGAGGGCCCGCCTTTCACCTAGGTAAGAATGGTGTTAAAGCCCCCTTATGGAGAAAGACTAAGCTATCCCGTCAGTTGGCCAATTATAGCGCATCTCAATTAACTGCTGTGCGCCAGATTTATTCTACCGACCAATATGCTGATTTGTCATGAAGCTGAATTCTCTGGTGCTGGAATCACTCCCTCTTCCATGTACTAGCGGCCTGTTCGACTCGGGCCGACTGAGACGGAGATGGGCACAACGGTTGACAATGGCCAAACAACCCATCCACACGTATCACTTGTGTCCTGGTTCTTGCTGCACATGCACCAGGCTACATTTAAGTGTACGCTGTTCACGTAAGTGAGGTGTGCACATCCTTGCATGTGACGTTTTGCTCGTCATAACGTCGTTGGGAAATTTCATCGCATGCGTCGTTTTGCATGGGTGTTGTGTGATGTGCTGTCAAGGACTTTCAGGCATTCACGGGCGCCTGGTTTGCATGCCACCCTCTTCGTAGAACCTCTCGTTTGGGGTAAGGGGAACGAGAATGATGGAAAGTGCACGGACTGAGGGGACTGAGACATATCCCCATTGGGTTTAACCCGCTGAATTATTCCACGCCTATTAAATGGATGTTCCTTCACCTGTCTTGCTTGAACACTTGCATCTATGTCTAGGGACGAATTTTTCATTCTCACAAGAGTTCTGTCAACAGATATAGGGAGCTCCTAGTGGGTCAGACATCGTTGGCTTCCTGGCTTAAGTAACGATGCAAAAATTAAAGGCTACTGTCATACCACTAGTTACTCCTAAACTACGGGTACGTAACGTTAATGACACGTTTGTCATCGTTAAAAGAGACCGACTGGAAACAATGCACAGTATTATTAACCCAACTATACAAAGAATAAACTTTACGCTCGTCAAACAAGTTGACAACCAACTCCCTTTTATTGATGTCCTCGTATGGCGAAAGACTGACGGGGTCTTTTACACATCAGTCTACCGTCAAAAAGCTTATGCGGAGGTTATCCTGCATTACGAGAGCAACCACCCTGTCACTCATGAGCGGAGTACTGTCGAAACCTTTCTCAATCGAGCAAAAAGTCTGTTCTGACGACGAACTTTACCAACTTGAACTTAGTTGTCTGTTCAAACTGTTTTCCAGCGATGGTTGCCCTAGAGATTTTTTGCGAACACTTATATATATTAAAAACGTGTCAGAACTCGTTGAAAGGCACCTGAAGAAGCACCAAATTTATGTGAGATTGTTCTAAACGGCATCCAATTCGATGTGCCCATTAAGGCATGAGTCATCGGAGTGCAGGTCCTTCAGAATTCTTGGTCTTTCTTAGATGGGCGGAAATTAACAATGCAAGTTTCATGCAAATTTACGTCCACTTTCTGGCTCATGCATGGCTGCGGCGTGAGACAAGTGGTCTCGCCTCTTTACTGCCAACTGGTGTTCGCGTAGGCATGTAGAAGTAGACTTTCCTGTTTGACCACAGTAAACTGCATTGAAACTGCCGCATAGAATCTTTGAAACGACTTCTTTTTTATCCGAGTAGCCAAACATGATCCTTAGTGTTTACAAGCTGGTTTCTAAAAGTATTCGTTGGTCTGCGCGCCACCTGGAGTTGGTGCTCCCTCGGGTTTTTCAACAAGTCCGGCACGTTCTTAATGTATGGAATTGTTCGCCAGTTTTTTTGGTTTGGACACTTGATCGGATCAATCCGGTTTCTTGTTCTTTTCTTTTAACTCCTGTCGTCTCATAAATCGATGTACAAAATCTTTCGAGTAACCATTGCTGGAAAACAGTTTGAACAGATATAGATAAATTTAAGTTGGTAAAATTCGCTGTCAGAACAGTCAGTTTTTGCTCGATCTTATGCAAGCCGGAATTAATCATCCAATATACCTCTCATCGAGAAGCCTCACAATGACCAATGTTAAATACCTAGACTCTCTGGCCAACTTAGCATCCACCATAGCAGCAGAAAATCTTATAAGCGATGAACGTTTCACAATCTGGGATAACGCTGTACATGCCTTACAGAACCGAGATCCTTTTTAAGTACTACCACATGAAGTAAAGAAAGCATTATAAACGTTTAAAACAGACAAAAGCATCGTCAGTCTTCCTGCGAACAAAGGAGGCTCAATTGCGATTTTGAACAAGGCAGACTACGATTAAAAGATCCTTTTGTTGTCCACCTATAAACCTCTTAATGCGGACCTTAGAAAAAACGCAGAATTCTACTATTGAAAGAGCAATAAAGCGCCAACCAATAAAAATACCACTACGCCATATCGGATTTCCAAGATGAACCGACCTCTTAACCCAAGGCAACCAAGGTACTGTGATTATGTCCACGTTGGACACGGAAGCCCGATGGAAGGACTCCACACAGCTTCTGAAGTCGTCAAGCTCGCCCATCTGCTAGAGTCCGATTTCAAGGAATTTCGGCGCCCGATTATAACTGTGATCGTAGTGCACCATATAAAAAGATTTTCTAAGCGAGAGGGGGACTTCAGGAAAACAAGTAACCTGTTGAGGACTGCCTTCGAGCGCTGCCCCACAATACTAGCTAACTGGCTACACGGCCTCTGGTAGAAAGCAATGACCATACTCAGCAGACCCGTCATTACGTCGATCCACAAACGGAGCAGATCATTGGATAAGAACTACTTCGATTTACGCAAGGATACTGCAAAAGTCTACTCAGCCGCCCACCCCCCAAGCCTTTCCACTAACCACGAATCACCTGAATCCATTTCCTGCACTTAATAATTTCAGAAATTATTTCCCCGATTATTCTCTGGAGTCCATATACCAGAAGCCGCATAGAGAACGCTGGGGACCCACTGAGTAGCCGAAACCCTCGTTGCTGTGTCACGCAGCAGCAGAAACATCGGCTAAACACGTGTCTGGGCTTTTAGCTAGTACATATGTCGGAAGTACGGTATAATGTCTTTGCCATATAAGATTCATACTACTTGTAGTACTACTTGTTTGTAGAATGGGCATTACGTGGTTATTCCACAGTGGTTGATTGTCTTCGACCCAAATGTTCATTAAAAATTTCGGGTCTGACCCTAAAAAGTCATTTACGAATCACCTGACTCCATGTCCTGCACTTAATAAATTCAGAAATTATTTCCCGATATATATATATATATATATATATATATATATATATATATATATATATATATATATATATATATATATATATATATATGTATATATATAACGTGATTTTGATTTTAAAACAGCATGCAAATATTAACTTTATTTCCCTTTAAGGCCATAAAGTTCGACCACAAAGCTATTGCCGTGACTGCGATCAACTGTCTGGTGGACATCTTTATCCTTTTTGGCCTACGACCTTTTCTGACGGTTGCCGAAACGTTGGACGGTGCCCAGTGTGAGATAAGTACGTTTGGAATATGGAAGCGTTTTGAATAGACGTAAATGTTTTTAAGAGCCCGAGTCGGTCATATTAGTCAGACAGAATTTAACAAGCAGAACTAGGCTGGTAGAAGACTAGTTCGCTTGAGCGGTAATCATGGCAACACGTGCTGGTCCTGGAATGATTTCAAAGACGACATTGTCGACGTAAGTGACGTGGTTTCTAAATTTTAAGAGATTGACGGAATGGGTCTTACGTCGCCTTGGCTATCGAATATTGTAAAGGCTCCCCGTGTTCGCACGTTGGTTTTTAGGATTAAGGCTTACAAATCGTGAGACTTGTTCTTGTCGCCGGTTGCTAGGCTGCTTCCTGTCTTATGGTTGTTGGCTTTATTCGCGTTCGGTCGTTCCGCTACGGTGATATATCAGAGCCAGCGAGATAGGGTGATCCTGATTGCGTTCAAGGCACCCTTGTGAAGTCACTGGTCAGCGTGGATACGGGAGTGCGCCACAGCAGGTACTGACCACTTTAGTGTACCTCAAAAGGCTTAGTCACCTCTTTGGGATAAAATTGCTCATAATAGTGTAATGATACTCCATAGATAACGTCACTTAAGCTTCTTGGGAAGTCTGGTGAACGTGCTCTTAAGGAGTTTTGTGAATTACCTTTATATGTCAGTAAAAATCACTGATGATTCTATCACCCCGTTATACCGTAAAAGCTGGTTTTGATTGCGCCCAGGCGGAATTCCACTGAACGTGATCTGACGAAGTAGGTGGATTTATCAACAGTCTTTGCATAAGACCATTTGAGATTACAAGTGGTTGTTTTGTAAATTAATTTTCTATGTAAGTACAAATCACTAATCCCATTCTCCCTGTTGGACTCCACATGTTATTCGTCCAAATATTCATCCGTGTCCTCGGTAAACTGTTATCAGGCCAACCTTTTAAACCTTTCTTTAACTGAAACAGACAGTATGAGTCATCAGTTCATTTTACTAGTGATCCTTAGGCGTTTAAACATAGGCAAGCACATAGGAAAACCATACAGATGTAATATGATCTTTAGGCTCTACCGATCATGTTGTATTTCGTCTTGTCAAAGGATCTCACTGATGAATATGGCCGGCCAAGACAAGGGAGACTGGAATTGCCATTTCTGGCTTATTAGAAGTCGTCAGCCAGTCTTACCCAATCTCAGGTGCTGCACCACCCGAGGATCGAACCCGCGACCCGTTGATCAGAAGTCCAACGCTCTAACCATTGCGCCACAGGCTCGTTGTCTTGCCGGATTAGATTGGGAACATTGACTTGCATTCGTTGATAAACGCTCACTGATCGCTAACAGACCGCGTTCATCAACGAATGCAAGAGATCTCAATTTAGTTTGTGGAACTGGCAGGCGAGATTTCTTGTTGCCACTATTTCTGCGATCGAATCTCATGTGTGAGCACACACTTTTGCCCCTTTCTTAATGGCGCGAAACCAGTAAGTTCTTGAACCGCACAAAACCTGTTCTGAAAGCTTCCTACTTGGTTCTTCTACTAAATGAACCTCCTCGACCATCAATTTAAACGAGGTCCACTGCGGGCACCGCAGCGTGGTGACTTATCCGTTTACTCCCGTCGTCATCAGGATTCCTTGGATTCCTTGTATCATTTGTAATCTATCCTTGTTTTCTTACGAAGCGGGAGATTCTATGAAATAGCCGAATGTCACTTAGCCCGCTCTTAGAAATTGACTACACATTTGGACAAGTCTGTCGAATCTTTTTTTGTGTTGCAGCCGACCTGATCCTCTTAAATACAAAAGAGACGTCCAGAGACGCCAACAATTCGAATGAAAATGTGCACCTGTCACTCCGACTTCTTTCTCCTCTTTTGCGTTTCCTCGACGTAGAGGTGAGTACGCTCCTGCAATTTATGGATAAACTGCACATTTTACCTGCCAACAATCGTTAATATCGGTATTTTTATGCTGGTGTAATTTGTCTCATTTTGCAGCTTGTCAATCGTTTGATTAATTGAGGTTGGTTATACTCTTTGCTCCGAAATTCTCAGCGCGTTTTCATCTGCAGTTGTACAGTAAATAGTTGGTTCAGTTAAAATCCCAAACCACCTCGGATTAACTGTGCCATGTTTGACTGAAAAAGAAAAAGTTTGCATTTTAAATTACAATTTGGAATCCGGATGGAGGAATAAAGTGATGAGATCAGAATGCCCTCAAAAACAAGGTGGGAATGGGGTATTCATTTCTGGCTGGTTATTAATCGATTAGCCATCCGTGTGCCAACTTCTCCCTAACATCTAACGGTAACCCTTTTCGTAATCTTCATTGTTTACGTTCCTTACAGTAGGTGATTAAACCCAATAAACCACTGAGTCAAATGTCAACAGGTGGTTCCTGTTAGACAATATTGTTGCAGTTAGATTGGCCTGCTCATTAGCATGTAGCCTAGTTCCAAGGCATTTACTCCATACCATCATTTTGGCTTTTGGATGTGCGCCTTTTGAGCCACCCACGAAAATCACCCCCCCCCACAAAATTGCTGCCTAAGAAGTGTTAACTACTATTGAATGTCCTTATAAATTCCAACATATTTTCTAGAACTTAGGCACAAGTAGACCCCTGTTGGCCTTCATTTTTCGGAAAAAATGCGCATTATATTTTTTTAATTGACGAAGGGGATGTCGTTGGGTTTAAAAATCTTACAAATATTAGGAATTTTAAGATCATAAAATTTTTATTCAGCTTTTTATTTCCTTTAGAAATTACTTTGTAACTTGGAGCAACTCAGTTTATTAAAGGTCTGTAGACACAGACCCAAATTTGATATGAATGTTTGGGCCGAAGTTCATCACCCACTGCGGAATAACCGCGTAATATCATATGCTTCCAACAGGCATTCAGCAGTATAACTTAGTAAATAATTTACCATAAGTTATACTGCTGACTGCCTGTTCGCATCTTGTGAATATTACGCGGTTATTCCTCAGTGTCTAATAGAATTCGGCCCAAATATTCATATCGAATTTGATCTGTGTTTATAGACCTTGAATAAGCTAATTTGCTCAAAGTTAAAAATTAATTTCCAAAAAAATTAGAAAATCTGAAATTTAAAAACTGGCATATCGACCAGAGACAATGCTAGGGAACCCACTGGTGAGCCTAACTACTCGCAGCTGTGGTAAACAACGGCAGAGTATCGGCGCAACACGCATGTCTGAGCTTTCATTTAGTATCTGTGCTGCCAGTATGGTAAATTATTGAATAAGTCATAGCTGTACGTCTATTAACGGAAAGTTTTGTGTAGACGAACGTGATCCACATTAATCGTCAAAGCTTAAAAGTATACCGGATTCTATTTTTTTGAATGGGATGAGTACGAGGTATAAGTTAGACTTTACAGGGAAGTATGGCGATAGCTATAGTTTACAATTATTCAAACATTAACGCAACTATAACCTGTCCCCAAGTAGCTCACCTAAAGAAGACGTAATTTTCCACAAAAAGTGCCCAACTTCTAAAAATATGTAATTTGACCCAGTTGGGAAAAAAACCTGGCGGCCTCGGTAGAATTCAAGCCCACTGCAGGAAAGGTGAGACTTGATTACAGCCAACGCGCTAACCACATGAGCTACGAGAGGCCCTCACCGGGAGCCGTGTTTGGTTCTCCCCTACTCCCAGTTTCTGACAGCTGGTTTAGCGAAATGCCTGAAGAGACAGTTATTTCGGGGCTTGTAGCCTCGACGTTTTTCGTCGACTGCAGACACGTAACTGCGATAAACTGGCCATTGATCGTAGATAGGTCTTTGGTGGTGGTCAGTGTACAAATTTGTCGCTTCGGCAACCATACGTTCAAGGGATTTCAAAGAGTCGCTAGAAAAGCTACGAAGATAATTCATTGCCAAATGGATCCGAGTACAGCAGGCGACCTTCGCGCACTGAAGGATTTGATCAGTGAACTTCCTGACCACTGAAAATAGCTGTCAGTCTAGAGAAGAAAAGAGAAGCAAGCAGGACCTGGATAATTTCTACGTGTCTCAAGTTCTCTGTGGAGGCCACTTTGAAGCTGAAGTTTTTGGGGACAAACCATTAATACTTCTTTTACCCCAGTTATATGTTCGTCTACAACCATCAAAGCGAGCGTTTTATCATTCGTCAAACGTTAATTCCTGTCGTTCTAATCGTGTACCAACGGGTATAATCTTAATTCTGAGGTGGTCCCTTCGACAAAGGTAGGTTGATGTTTAGTTATTTTGTTCCGGTTTCCCTCTATGTTTTATTGATTTCGGTTATTTTGGTTTTGTTTCTTTTTGTTTTCTAATATTACAGCTGCCTTTGAAAAAGGAACCCCCGAAGCTCTTTAGCCACAAGCTAAAGAAACAGATTTCCTTCAACTTTGTAAGTATGCCAGCCAAAGAGTGAGCAGCCTGTTTGCTTGGGCATTGCTAACATTTCGCCTCCTGGAACTCTGTCACGTTTAAATTCCGACCGCTTCCAGCTGACTAGTAAGACACACTGCCTTTCCGTGTTCTTATAGAAAAGGATCGCTTGATGCCAGTGGATCTTTACCCTACCAATCTTCCATTTTTACTGGCGAAGGAGTTCCTTGGTTCTCGGTGGTCCTTTCACATCAATTTTTAGCAATCCTCATGACATCTTTGCAGTTAATATGCAGTGTTTTCCAATGTACCTGAATCAGTGCTTTCAAATGGATGGCGGTGACGGCTTTTTCATGTTTCTTAATGCGGTAACAGTTGCTGTTTTGCAATTAATCAAGCAATCAATGATTTTATCGGTCGTCGCTATTCGACGTTTCCTCATTTGATCGAGTTAAAAGAAGGAATAATCGAACTGCATGGGCAGAAAGCTGTAGAGTTCGTAAGCTGGTCCAATAACTATGAAGCCGTTATATGAATTTCAGAATGTTTTCAATTGCCTGGCGAACTGAGGATATGCATGGGGACCACTTGCACAGACTGAAAATCACGACTCGATATCATTGTTTAGAGCCTTGGTCGTGAGTTTGTGCATCAAGAGGAGACATTGGGCGCCGACGAGAGGTGGACTGGCAGGTGTGTATGTACGAGAGCCCGATCTGGCCTATAGGCCTAAATGTTGACAGCACATTCATCCGTCTGCACTCATAAAACGTTGAACTGACTAGAGTGTTGGTGGATGGGTGCTCACTGATCTGTTGCGCTACTCACTCGTCCAGCTCACTCTAGAACCCCGCCAGCAGTCACACAACGTTAATATTCTAGGCAGAAGCATGTAACCGGAAAAGACGAGGATGACTGGAATGGCCATTTCTGACTTATTTGCCACTGTGCAGCTGGTGGGGCTCGAGAATGAGTCCCAAGGCAAAAAGGGACGAGTGAATTCTGTAATTGGTCGGTGAGCGCCCATCCAGGACAAAGAGCCCGCGGCTCAATGGTCAGAGAGCCGGAATTCGTTGTGGGTCCAAGCCTCAACTGTTGCAACACCTGGAGTTGGGTATGACTGCTTGGCTGTCGTTAATGCTCTTCTGCCTATTTTGAATAGAGTGTGTTCAGTCTGGCTTGAATGGCAGGTCAGCAGCTGTTTGCCTATGCTGGAAGCACGTGTTGATGGCAACCAGCCGATTTTGGTCGGCAAAGCCCAACATCCCTACACCATTGTCGCATCGTCAGCCAAGCCAATATGACGGTTGGTTTTGGAAGCACAAAACCAAATTCAATCATTCTGGACACCGGCAACAATCACCAGATCGCACGAGGGATTCCTTCGGGCAATTCTTGCAGTTCTTGATCCTACTAAATGGGTGGTTGATGTTGGCCCGCAGAGAGAACTGTATGGAATGCTAGATAATTACTCATGTAGTTGTATGTACTTCAGTCGTTTATTTGCTGGTTCCAATGCAAGCAATGCATGATCCGTCTGTTCTGAGAGGGCGATCGGTGTCCCGCGTCTGCCGGAACAATCGTATGAGCCATTATAATAGAAGATGAAATGGGATTTGAGCTTGGGAAGCTTGATTTCAAGAGAGTCTGCGTAGGGAATCCGGATCTCAGACAGGTAGTAGACATTCATGTCGTGCTGGTGCAAGTTGTGTGCAGAAATGTTTCGAATACCACGGTCGAGGAACCGTCACACTTTCCAGCATCCGAAACCAGGTGTCCCTTTCCGATAGGGTGGTCAAGTTTCGTATTCTTTAGTAGCACTACTGCACCAGGGTTGCGGAACGCGTCGACGCTCGCGGACATCACCACGTGGAACGTTTGGACAATTTATCGGGAATGTTGAGTGCAGGCGGGCCCACAATAGCCGTCCTTATACTTATTTGAAAATTCGGTTATTTTTTGCACCCTTATCTGATGCTGTCTCTGAAGATGGGTTCGAGCTGATAGTATCTAATTCTTCTTCTTCTTCTCCTCTTTTTGAAGATTGTCTCCTCTGACGCCCACGACGAAAAACCTAATTACTAGACAGCAGTGATAAGCGAGCTTATTCTATGGTCGTTCACGGTTGCTACGTCATGTTGCCCGGCGCTCTTCTCGTCGTGGTAGCGTTAGTGCTGCTGCTCCGTGATGGTTTACTTCGCAGCTAACCCACAGGGAAGGCCGTTCGCAATATCCGTCATCCATGCACGCGCATGGTAGCCAGCAGCTGAGATAAGGGTAAACTCATCCTCCCAAAAAGTGCGTGGAGCAGATCGGTTGCCACCGCGTCTCTTTGGGGTTTTCTACCTCAAAGATATCACATTCACGCCTATCCTCTGTACAAAAGTAATTGACACTTCTTCCTTCCTGAAATACCTGGACACCACCGTTGGTGGAGTTCAGTTTCCTGCTCATAGTGAAATACAAGTCTCCCATGGGTGTAAGGTTGACCGTAATATGCACAATTTGTCAGATACTCGACTTACTCCTTCAGTTCGCATTTTATGAAGGCCGTCGTCGCCGCCGTCGGCGGACCAGACCTCAGTCCGCCACACCCTGATAGCATTTTCGCTGTTTGTCTGCCACTGCTTATTCATCAGACCCGAGAGTCTGTTTATTTCACAGCTTACCTTTGCGCATGACCGTTCCATCGCCTAGTGACGCGCCCGTTTTGCAGGCAGTTAGGCTAAGGTTTAACCCGTCTTCTCAGGTCTACGCATCAGGCAAAGTCAACATGCAAGCCACAAATCTCCAGTTTTTGAATATGGATAGCCAACCTCGCAGTTCGAGACGTCAGAACAAAAAGAAACCCCTGTCAGTGACCTCTCCCTCGTTTGACTTCCGTGAATTTCGGCGCATACGGTATATGCCGAAGGTTTGGCTTTCTTTAAATTTGGTGTAGAGTGTGTATACATACGGAGTGATATAACATGCTTCTCCTCTGTCGGTCTAGCCAATTTATAGAGAGGATTTTCGGTGGTTTCATTACAAAGGCCCCACTACCCAGACCGTTAATTTTGTTTCGCCTTGTAGTTTCGATAGGCTGCGCAAGAAACGGTCAGCTTCTAAGAAGATTTCACATTGGCGATGATTAATAATCCATATCTTTTACATTCAACTGTGAATTCTCATATTACTGTGCGCTTGAAAGGATCACAAAGATTTTCCTTCTGCCTTTGTATATTCCCCCCCAAGGTGTTGGCAAACAAATTTATCTTGTGACAGTTCACGGTCGCCATGGCACATTGCCGTTCTTGGGCTTTGTGGCATTTTTCCTTTCGCCTTTTCCTGCAGTCTGCTTGCTTCCATTTTTTCGCTTACCTTCCGGTTGCTGGTATGCTCATCGTCAAAACCCAGGGAGCCCGCTATCGTTCATTTTTAGTGATTTGAATTACCCTGCCCCTCCAGAAAACGCCATTACAAAGTCTGTGACAGCCTCCGTCCAAACGCCTACTTTCTCTTTCCTACCTTTCCCCTTACTCAACAGGATACTGACTTGTGCGCAGCAAGTGCCATAGGCTTGGCTAAGCTGTTCCTCTTTGACCGGATCATCTCAGGCCAGATCCTGAGCCTGCTGTTGCTGCTTTGGATCCACCCTTTCACTGCCAACAACTCGACCTTGAGCCAAACTTTAGGCGTATTCTTCACAGATTTCGCCTTTTCCCGAGTAGAGAGACAGGCCTGCCTTGCAGGCGCAATCCTGCCCACCCTCAATGGCATCCTCTCAGCGCCAGCCTCCTCTCCTCTCGCTGAAGTTGACCCAGGTCGTTTAGTGAGTCTGTTGGCTCGTCTCACAGACACCTCCTACCTCGTTGGAGCAACATCAACTGCCTCGACGTCGGGATCGCAATCGGCGGAAACCGAATCATCTGGGGCACCGCATTCGGTACGTTTTCAGCCTCTTACTACGTATATTTGGTCATACCCTAAACCTTTCATAGGGGCATCCTCCTGCGTTCCTTGGAGCGGATTCAAGTAATTCCCGGAGTTGCGAAAATTGAAGACCATATTTTCTAGGTGGATGGAGCCCACAGTTTTCACTAAACATCGATTTAGGCCCTTGACCGCATCGTGCAATTGAACACAGATTATGCCGGATGGTTGTCGAAGTGTGACAGTTTGACCGTCGATTTCGACGAGGTGCACCGTGTGCTCCACACCCGGTGGTGCAGGGACAGTGACTTGTGCGTGATAGTAGCCTTGCGCTGCAGCTACCGCACACCCTCATCCTCCCCCACCTAAGCCCAGTGTCACGACAGAGTCAAGAAAACCGGAGATGTGAGAGGGCGCAGGTGGCTGGCGCGGACAGAACCTCCCATGGGTGTACCATCACACCTGACTCGGATTCCACGGAGTGGGAGTGCCATAAAAGCCACATTAAGAAGGAGCCATTGCAGCCTGACTCTCAGTCCACCAGTCAGCCACTCCACACAAAACACACATTGGGCTGACCACGCGGTCCGAGTTATCCCGTCAGTTGGCAACCTTCCAAGCCACGGCTTTTAGCGATCCGTGATAGTTTCAAGCGCGTCAGATTGTTTATAGTGAGGAAAATGTGCTGAACTGTTGACCTCACTCTCTCCCCCACCCCCACAATCAGACCACCATCCGAGCCAGTCAGTTGTCTGATATGGGAGTGGGCTCATTGGCTGACGGGTCGGCGTACGCGTCTTCGCGCGCCACAGCACGACCTGGCCCCCATAACTCACACACCAGGATTCACTCAATCAGGGGATATCGAGGAGCCATCGACGTCTGACTCCCAAGTCCACTGGTCAGCCACTGGACACACACAGTACATACACTGAGCCGACGGCGTGGTCTGGTGAAAGCGTCAGCTTGGCAGCCTTCCAAGCCAGGCATTATGATGATTGTGAGGGTGCTGTCTATGTATAAGTGTAGATGGTGTGCGCTGATATGCTTAGCTTCCGGTGGTTTACCACAGGTTGTCGTGGAGGCGCATGTGTCCTAATAGGCCAATGCGGTGTGTAAATGTGCGGGAGCAGTGAGGGCAGTGGAGGCGGGCGCGGCGACTGTATGTCGGAGCCCAGGCATTGGTTCACCAACCTCCGTGCGATGGATTCGCAGGTGACCAACAGACCGATGCGTGAGTTGAAGTTGCAGGTGCATTGTGGGCAGGAGAAATCGGGAGAGGCTGGGGAGATGTCATTCATGGTAGTGGGGGTGGCAGTGGTGGTAAAAATGGCAGGAGCGGAGGGGGTGCATGGTGTATCGGTGTTGTCGGCATTGCGGTGAATTCCGCTGTCATGAATGCACAAGTGACCGAATAGGCCCATGCGATGAGTGAATGCGCGAGGACAGTGAGGGCAGGGGAGGCGGCGATCTCTGCTGTGTGTTGGTGCTCCAGGCACTGGTTCACCAGTCTCTGTACGATGGATTCGCAAGTGACCGACCAGGCCGATGCGTGAGGTGAATGTGCGGTCGCATTGAAGACAGTTTAGGAGAGAGTCCCATCGTTGATGGTGGTGGTGGTGGTAGTGAAGGCGAAGGCGGTGGTGGTTGCGGTGGTACGGGCAACAGGCTATGAGTATTGGGATGTGGTCTCTATGATGGTGGGAGTAATGTAATTGATGCCAGGAGTGAAGATGGGAGAGTCTGAAGGAGGGTTGGCAGAATTTGACGTAGAAATTGGAATTGTCGGATTGTTGGTGCATTGCGTCCGAAGATGTCCAACCAGGCCGATTCTCGTGCTGAAGATGTGTTGTCAGTGCGGACATGTTGGCAGGGCCTGGGTCTGTCGAAGTGTACAAAGCCCTCCAACATCCCCGGTATCATCAACTATTCCCTACCTCATGAAATGTCAACCGAAATTTTGAAAAATGCTTTCGATTCGGACAAATTACTTATTGATCATCCTGCCACCTTATCTCAAAATATTTCAGTCACGGTAGGATGCCGGCTTTTGAATGAACTTTCTGACCACTTGCAAAAAATATACTGTTAAAAAATGGCTACTTAGGTGGTATGCAATTTTCACATAGATTTGCGATGCTCTTATTAATTCAAATATATTATCCAGAAAACACGCAAAAAAATAGTATTCCTTGTACTCATTTGATAGAAACTTACTTCATCTTCAAATTCTATAATTGAAGAACGGGTATCTTTCGGTTTTTAGTTTCGTAATTGCTGAATAATGTTGAACCCTACCGGCCTTTGCACTTGTATTCACGGTTACCAAACTACATGCTGTATACCTGCTATGTAACGAATCATATCAAATTTTTCTATGGTATGAATAATAGGTCGTATAGTTCTCATAAAATGTTCTAATGAATTTTGATCATGTTGTATACATTGTAGGCAACATTAATAAATTGACGAATATGATCTATTATGGATGAAAATTTCCAGGTCTTTAAAAATCTCATGATTAAAAACTGTTTCAAAACCGAAAGATACCCTTTCCTTAGGCACAAAATTGGCGAAGACACAATTTGCTTCCAAAAGAGTATAAGAAGGCATATTTTTTGTGCATTAATTCTATAAAAGATATTTGAATTTATAACGGTATTGCATTGCTACTGAAATCGTATTCGGTATGCACTTTAATGAGTGGATATTTTTCGGTGACCATTTGCGATCGGTTATAGATGCGGGAACTTGGTCTCTAAGCGCTCGCTAGCGTTTCGTTAGATATTTTGTGGCACAATTGCTACGGCACACCGTTTTTAAAATTGCGCGCTGCTTCGTAAATTCAATAGCGTACTTAAAGATCATGCTTGATCTATCCGAATTTCTTTATTTCCCCCTTTAAATTTTCCTACCACATCATTTTTTCCCCACCCGTACAACACCCTATTACCACTGTTCCCGTATTATACGAACCACTTGTTTTGAATTTCTCACAACGGTAGAGTTTCCGATCATTGTCCCAGTTCGCCCCATTAAGTACCCTGTTGTTCGCGACGCGAGCCATCATCCCATCGAGAAGTCTTATCATTTGGGTGAATTCCACAGAACATCCGGATTTCAGCACGATTTTCCTTAGCCAATCGGGCTTCACTGTATCGAAGGTGCTGTAGGTGCTTTTTCTCATTTTCGGCACTTCCTACTGTTAATCGGACTTTAAAGTCATGTCCGGTTGTTCCTCTGGTGTTTGAGGAGTCAGCACTGCGTTTTTAGATGACGATCCTGCTCCAAGTGCGCAGTCAGGCGATCGGTTAGAACAAAGGGCGAAGCATCTTCTGTGATGCGGTTGTCACCTAATTGCCTGTTCCCTCCTGCGTTCATGAATGCGGACCATGGTCTCCTTGAAGTTATGGGGATGTGACCTTGTCGTCACATCACCTAGAATAGCGAGGTAAGTTCTTTCGTGAGCTGACAGTCGGTGTACTTGTATATTGAGGCTAGAAATGTGGCTGCTGCCGGTGCTTTTTCACTGGAGGATTGCTCCATCCAGGCCCAACAGTGTTGTAACCTCTCTGGCTTTAAGACTTTAGACTTATTTGAGGGTCTCAAAGAAAATCTTCATCTATAAATGGTCAGAATATCCCTGAGTCTCCCCGAAGTTGCGAATCAGCCAGTCGTTCTGCGTCTTCCTCAGACTCTATGGTACTTGGCGTCGGCATCTGAAGTATGCGGCTTTCTGGGCGTTGCTGCTGTGTAGTGTGGTGGTTTGGGCAGTATTCCGCAGCTCCCTCCCAGGGTTTCGATATAAGTATTCGTCTTGAGTGTTTCATTAGGCCGCTAAAATTCAATCGACGTTCACTTATATCAGATCTTTACCTTACCTGATGTTGACTTAGTTGCACTTCCTGGAACTTGTTTTTCGTGCCATCAAACTTTATCCTTGATAGGGCATAGGTGCTGATGTTGGTGGCGAATTTTTTCCTTCGGAGTAGCAGCCTCTTGGTCAGAAAGTCATTGGCGCCATGCTCGTCAACAAACCACTCGGTTTGTCGTCCGCGGGTTTGACTATAATTTTAGGGCACCTTGTCTACCCTCTACCCTCTATACAGGACTACTTGTTCATCCCGGGAGGCTGCTAAATGCCACATTGAATTACCAGCTTTGTGTAGTGAGAAGAGGACCTACAGTAGGCTGGGCAGCCTGCGGGATTGGACGTCGCCCTCTCCGTAGAACTTTATGGTTTTGGAGTGGGGAGTAATTTTGGGGATTAGTTCGGAAACTACCAGGTGTGGACACACACGCTGGGCATCCACGTCTGGTTTAAACAAGGGTAGTTATTGGAGCGGTGGCCACAAAACTGAGCAAGGCGTCGTTGGGTCGGATGCCGCGACAGGGTGAAGCAGGAGTATCCTCCAGGTCCATTTTTGCGGTGGGTGCGGACTGCCAGTTGGCGCTTGCAAAGCGAAGTTTTATTTTATTTGTTCGTGACCATTCCCGTCGCCGTTGGTGTTGGTAGACAATCCATAGCATGCATTGACCGTTGACAAGTACAGTGAATGCCCTAACTCATGAAATTTGATGGATTTCACAAGAAAGGGCCTGTTAGGAGAAATCAGCCCACGCTGCTTCTCCCAAGGTTTTACGGCAGTAAAGAAGCAATCGTCCTTAAGAAATAAAGGCATACTGTGGTTTACGACTCAATTTTTTGTTGTGTAGAAACATGCATTGTTTTAGAAAAGCGGTAACTTCCGAAAACGTGAAAACAGATTTTCCCTTGATTACGTATATAGGCACGTCACAGGAATAAAATATTTCTTACGCTCACATTTGAATAGAATTGCCAGATGTAATCGTAAAGGTACCATTTTGCGTATATTAAGAGCACTTTCCTTTTTGGTAAATTTCTTTATAAGTATTTTCGGGTGTTCGATTACGACGAGTTTCAAATTGGCTTTGAGAAATTAGTGAATGCTTTACGTTTTTCAGTGTTTTCAGTCGATTGCCTCTAAATGTAGATTCAGTTTTATATGTTTATCAATGCCTTCAGAATAAGATATTTCTGAAAAGCGTTTACCGCAGTAATGAGTTTTGAGACATTCTTTCTAATGCAGATGGCCATTTGGGTCATATTTGTAGACTCACGCAAACATGAAAACCCTTTGCCGCGAAAAATATATGCCCACACCAAAACTTGGTAACTAATATGCCTAAGAACAATTAAAAACTTTCCATAATAATTTATTTCCTTCAAAGGCCCTTTAATTAAACCTGTAGAATAGCTGCATTTTTACCTTGTTCCAAGGTAAAATGGGGAAGATTGACCGGTTTTTGGTTACCCTGGAAACAACTGATCGATTTTTGACTGGAAATGAAATAAAGGACCTTTTTCTTTATAGTAGAGCGTCTTTTGTTATATTCGTTTACTTGTGGGCCCCATTTTAAGATTGCAAATGCCCAGCAGCGTATCCGACTATCTACTAAGATTTTGCGAAAACTGCTTATTTTCTGCCTGTTGCAATTCAACTTTTCATATTAGTACGTAGTCAACCGCAGATAGAAATTATGTGCACGTATATGGCCTACATCGTGACAGAGAGAAGTTATGATACGTCGTGGCTTAAGAAATGAACATTTTTTTTACAGTCCCAAATATCGGCGCGGGAAAACAAACTGTAGTCATTAAAGTTTATTGCCGAATTTTTATGGCATTTAACTGCTTTTCGTGAACGCACAACCAAACTTTGCATTCCATGAAAGGATATATTTACAATTTTTCCGGTTTTTATTAGTCTTCCTTTATAGTACAACGTGCCCAAACAAGAGCTTTTTTCCAGCAAATGTCATTCAAAGACTAGAACATGAACACTGCAATGCCTTCATCGCTCTTAATAAATTTTAGGAGAACCCACACCATGACGATCTGGCACTGAAATTGAGCAGAGCTGCCATCGCTTCTACTAATCCTGCCCAGGTCCGGATATACGCGCGGATGCTGTGTCAACTTCGCCTCTCCTTGAACAAACCAACCTTGCACAGGAGCCTCCTTACAATGGCCAACACACTCTTTGAGGTACTTTGTTCTGCACCTCGACCATCCAAAATATGTTTCTTTACACGTTTCGTGGACGTTTTAAGCGAATTGACAGGATATTGATATATATATATATATATATATATATATATATATATATATATATATATATATATATATATATATATATATAGTAGATTGCCTAACTTATGAAAAATCTATATCCGAATTTTAGGAAGTAGCAGGGCAGGCAATTTAAGGTGTTAGTTCTGTTTGTTGTATCAAATTGATGAAAGAAAAGCTGTTTAATAATAAAGAGATAACTTAGATCAGTTTATTCATGGGAAAATGGGCTAAATGGGGTGAAATTCGACGTTTCTTGCTATCCAGGAATTTTCCTACGTTATTACAAGCTACAGGTCAAAACATTTTGCTTTTATGCATATTACTATGAATGAACAATGATATAAGCCGGAAAAATGTGGAATATATCCCTTCGGAGAACGAAATATTTTGTTTTTTCTTCACGAAAATCAGGCAAACGCAAGTTTGAGAGCTTACACTGTTTTCGGGAAAATGATGTTATATTTAGTTTAAAAAATCAAGTTTTGCAAATTTATGACGTTTTATACCAAAAAAAGCTGTAATAAACTTTTGGGAATGTACTTTGTTTTACCACACCGATAGTTAGGACCTGAAACGCGCATATATACGAGACGCGATGAAACACCGCGACTTCTCGCAGTCACGGCGTACGCGAAGCTTGAAAATACAATTTAAGTCTGCAGTTGACTATAAATTAATAAGGAAACTTGAAACGAAACGGGCGGAAAATTGACATTATATCGCAAACTCAAAACACAAAAAGCCATATATTTCCTAACGATCGATTCTTTATTCCTGTAAAATTTTGGTGGACGCAGTGTGCGCTGATTTCGTGAAACATGTCGTAACTCATTAAATCCATCAGATTTCCTTAGTTAGGACACCTACTGTAGGTTTGTTTTTTTAGAAAAAGTGGACATTCATTTTCCGCTTAAAGTTTCAAATAAAGAGGTTATAAAAAATGATCTGTCCACTTTGGCATAGTCAGGGGCACGGATCTGTTGGCTGCTCATTAAAAGCAAGTTCTGAAATCTGACCATAACCTGGCAATCAAGCAGAGAACTTGAGGCGGCTGCTGCTTCAGTTTTATTCATTTCTCCTACAGTTCGGCTCACTTTGATCACCTAGTGCCTTAATCTGCAAGTGTTGGCCGCCAGTCTGGTCATTCGGAAACACTATAACTTTCTTCCGAACGGCTGATACCCCACTTCTTCCTATCTTTGCTGGCCAACTTTCGTTAAAGGAAATTACAATCGCGAACTATTAATGACGAAGCCGAGGGACAGTTTCTGGTCTGTTTGCCAAGTTAGGGCGCCTGCGTTCATGGGGTCATTGAGAAATTATATCGAACACACTGCTTGAGTTACCGGAACCGAGAAGAGACATCTTTAAGGAGCCCTCTTCCCCAAGTTTCCGGTAGGAGGTCCATAAATCGGACATTTATACCTCCTTTGAAACAATTGTGAAAACCTCGGCGGCCTCGGTTGGATGTGAACCCACAATGGCCGCTTTGGTTTTCGTATTTGGCCAGTCTTACGTGACATGCGGACGAATGCGCCCTTAACACCGTGACGGAGGAGGACATGCAAAGGAGTATGGACCTCTTGGCCGCAGGCTGCGCCGATTTTAGATTAACAATCAGTACGGCCAAAACGGTTGTCATGCCCCAGCCGCCACCCAGCGCGGAATACAATGCTCCTCGAATCAATGTCAACGGTGCTCAACTCAAAAATGTGGTAACCTTCGCTTATCTAGGAAGCACGCTGTCACGCAACACGAGAATCGATGATGAGGTTGCCCAACTGATCTCCAAAGCCAGTCAGGCCTTCGGCCGGCTGCAGGCCTCCGTGTGGAATCGCCGCGGTATTCACCTGAACACCAAACTGAAGATGTACAAGGCAGTCGTCTTGACGACACTTTTTTACGGAGCGAAGACCTGGACCGTCTACTCGAACCAAGCCAGGAAGCTGAATCACTTTCATCTCAGCTGCCTCCGCAGAATACTGAAGCTGAGATGGCAAGACAGGATCCCGAACATGGAAGTCCTGGAGCGGACCGGAATCCTCAGCATCCACGCCATGCTGAGGCAAGTGCAACTGCGATGGAGCGGCCACCTGGTAAGAATGGACGACTAGCGACTACTTAAATGACTTTTCTACGGAGATGTGGCTACGGGTGCTCGCCGACAGGGAGGTCAAAAACAACGCTGCAAGGACACTTGGAAGAAATCACTGAAGCAACTGCAAATCAACCCGGCGACCTGGGAGGACCTCGCCCAGGATAGACGGGCATGGAGCAGATCCGTGAAGACTGACTCCTAAATCTATGAGGCCAACCGGATCGCCACCGCCAAGGCCAAAAGAGCGGCACAAAAGTCACCAGCGTCCCGGAC
Source organism: Schistocephalus solidus (assembly GCA_017591395.1). Lineage (NCBI taxonomy): Eukaryota > Metazoa > Platyhelminthes > Cestoda > Diphyllobothriidea > Diphyllobothriidae > Schistocephalus > Schistocephalus solidus. The sequence goes on from WEDG01002297.1 coordinate 23,303, forward strand.
CAACTCCGTCGATTCCCAGGCCCTGCCAACATGCCCGCGCTGTCAACGCATCTTCCGCGCGCGAATCGGCCTGGTTGGACATCTTCGGACGCAATGCACCAACAATCCGACAATTCCAACTGCAACGTCAAATTCTGCCAACCCTCCTTCTGACTCCCCCACCCTTACTCCTGGCATCAATTCCATTACTCCCACCATCATAGAGACCACATCCCTCTACTCATCGCCTGTTACCCCCACCACCGCAGCCATATCCGCCTTCGCGTTCCCTACTATCACCACCACCATAAGCGATGGGGACTATCTCCTAAACTGTGCTCAATGCGACCGCACATTCACCTCACGCATCGGCTTGGTCGGTCACTTGTGAATCCATCGTACAGAGACTGGTGAGCCAATGCCTGGAGCACTAACACACAGCAGAGATCGCCGCCTCCACTGCCCTCACTGTCCTCGCGCATTCACTCATCGCATGGGCCTATTCGGTCACTTGCGCATTCATGACAGCGGAATTCACCACAATGCCGACAACACCGTTACACCATGCACACCCTCCGCTCCTGCCATTCTTAACGCCCCTGCCATCCCCACTACCATGAATGACATCCCCCCAGCCTCTTCCGATTTCTCCTGCCCACACTGTGCCCGCAACTTCAACTCACGCATCGGCCTGGTCGGTCACCTGCGAATCCATCGCACGGAGGCTGGTGAACCAGTGCCGGGGGCTCCGACATACATTCGACGCGCCCGCCTCCACTGCCCTCAATGCTCCCGCACATTTACACACCGCATTGGCCTATTAGGACACATGCGCCTCCACGACAACCTGCGGTAAACCACCGGAGGCTAAGCCATATCAGCGCACACCATCTACACTAATACATAGACAACACCCTCACCATCATCATCCTATACCTGAGAATATCACGGTGGCTTGGAAGGCTGCCAATCTGACGCTTACACTAGACCACACCGTCGGCCCAGTGTATATGCTGTGTGTGTCGAGTGGCTGACCAGTGGACTGGGAATCAGACGGCGATGGCTCCTCCATATCCCCTGAGTAAGTAAATCCTGGTGTGTGCGTAATGGAGGCCAGGTCGTGCTGTGGCGCGCAAAGACGGGTACGCCGACCCGTCAGCCAATGCGCCCACTCCCACATCAGACAACTAACTGGCTCGGATGGTGGTCTGATTTTGGGAGTGGGGGAGAGATTGAGGTCGACAGCTCAGCGCATTTTCCTCACTATAAACAATCTGACGCGCTTGAAAATATCACGGTGCGCTAAAAGCTGTAGCTTGGAAGGTTGCCAACTGACGGGCTAACTCGGACCGCGGGGTCAGCCCAATGCCTGTTTTGTGTAGAGTGGCTGACTGGCGGACTGAGAGTCAGGCTGCAATGGCTCCTTTTAATGTGGCCTTTATGGCAATCCCACTCCGTGGGATCCGAGCCAGGTGTGGCGGTACTCCCAGGGGCTGCTCCGGCCGCGCCAGCCTCCTGCGCCCTCTCCCATCTCCGGTCTTTTTGACTCTGTCTTGACACCGGGCTCAGGTGGGGGAGGAGGAGAGAATGCGGTTGCTGTTGCGCAAGGCTACTATCACTTGAAACGAATTCACGCGCAAGTCACCGTCCCTGCACCACCTGATGTGTAGCATACGGTGGACCTCGTCGAAATCGACGTTCAAACTGTCATATCACGTGACACGCTTGCCCGATAGCTATACGAACACGTTTTCCAGGTGATCCTTGGGTTTAATTATCAACCATTCGAACATTTCCGACAAACACCAGGGTGACTGGAATGACCATTTGTGGTTTAGTAGCCGTAATCAGCCAGCCATACCTTATCCCGCGGCTCGAACCCGCGACCTGTTGTTAAGAAGTCCACCACTCCAACCGTTGAGCAAGGCGCTGGTCGTCTCGCCAGTATTGATCTGGAATATGCACATTGATTGATAAGCGCCCATCGATCGGTTACGCGACTAACTCGTCCCGTTCTACCTTGAAGCTCATTCTTGAGCCGCACGAGCAGCCTCACAGCGGCTATTAATATAGACAGTGTAGTGTAGGCAGTAGATCCGAACCAACAAGACCGAGAGTTAGTGGGTCAGGGGTTAGAGCGTTGAACTTCTGATCGACAGGCCGCCTCGCGTGGGGCACCACCTGGGGTTTGGGTTTGGCTAGCTGACGTCAGATAATAAGCCAGACGTGGTCATTCCAGTCTCCCTGGTCTTTGTCGGTAATGTTCTACTGCCTATACTACTAGCCACTGTGCGGCTGCTGGCCGGGCTGGGGAAGGGGGCCCCAAGGCAAAAAGAGACGAGTGAGACTCGTAACCGACCGTTGAGTGCCTATCCACCTATCAGCCAAAACTCCGCCGCTACCGGGCTTTAGCTAACACCCTTTTTCACCATCATTCCATGTTTGTATAAAATTTTTCGACTGCAGCTTGTGAGGTAGTTAAAACCAATAATCTTTTGCAATAGATCAAGCACGGAATTCGCATAGTTCCAACTCCAGTTTTGATGACAGCCCCCTTCACACTCACTTTCTTCGCCCGCCAATTAATCGCTCAAATCTTTTTATAAAAGCAATGTGGATAGTTAAGAGGTATTTAAAGAATGTTAGTATTATCTATGTAAGCCAGCTATCTCTTATGCGTAGTCATGAGTACGGAGTGAGGAGTATGGTTTCCACTCCTCAGTCAGTATCTGTCCCTGGAGCGATCAATTATTTAAGAACAAGTAGTAGAAAGGTCGCTCTTCTGTCCTTCACCTGCCCGACGATTGGTTACAGCTGTTGTCCAGGTTCATCGTAAGCACTTAGGGTTAGAGTCATGAATATTTGCCCGCCACTGCGTTTGTACTATCGGTTCTAATGTTAGGCCAACCTTTTCAATGCTCTCTTCGAGTACAGCCGTGCAGTCGGCGAACATTCGGGCTATGGTACGGTAAACAATCTTTTTCTTAAAGATTAATATTTCCTAGTAAAGCTAGGGGTCCGTGTAAGGCCAGCATTTACCACTCAAGTTGCCTCTCGCGCCTCTCCGTGGTGAACTTAATTCTAGCAACTGTCCTCAGGGAAAGCATCGGGGCGGGATGTTGGTGGCGACAACTACTTAGCAATTCTTTGCATGCTGATTCTAATGTACACCAAGGCAATTTCGAATTAGTCAGTTAATGCCTAACCTTCTGCAGTATTCCTTGTACGTTTACCATTAGGATTGCATTTAAATCTATCGGCCTTCATTATGTAATTCACGTGGGTATTCCTTGGGGATACTTCCACAGTGCATTCTCCCCTACGCTTCTAGGTGGGCGTTCCGTTGGGGTGCAGATTTTGCACAAGGCTTGTGCTTACTTACCACATTTAGCTTACATGAACAGCTCGCAGACCACGGGCTATCCAGTGAATACAGGATGTTTAGAAGATAGCGTTTATTTCTAGCTTGCGGCTTGCATGACGTGGACCTGTGTAGGTGTGACTCCACTTGCGACAGCTGGACCCCTACCAGTCGGTTGGCTGTCAGGAAAGGCACCAGGCTGTTCTTATTTTCAATTGCTGGTCAGCTGCTATTTTGTTTAGGTGGCGCTCATCTTTTAGTACAAAACGATAGAAACTTTACGGCTGTTTAGTTCCCTTTAGGCGATTAGCGATTAGAACATATAGGGAATTACCCTTTTTGCCATTTTTTGCGCTTCCCTATGCTTACTGCCGTGCAAGTCCGCTTTCACCCTTCTCCATTCAGTAGATGACTGTGTATGCGTTCTTGAGGACTTCATTTCCTAAAATTTTGAGATCGGAGTATATTTTCCTAGAATTGCCAACTCTTCTCGGTTTAATTTTTATCTCGAAGTCACATTTGTTACGTTATTTTTTCTCATTTCAGCGTGCTGACCGACACTCCCGCCTTCCACTATACCGCTTCAAAAAGAATATATCTGACTGTATATCGGCTTCCGGCCTGGAGTCTTCGCTTGCCTGTCTACCAGAGGGAACATCGGCCGACGGTTTGAACAGTTCTGGTGGCGGTCACTCCTCGGATACTAATTCGACTCCCAGTACACCATCTATTGAGTTGGTGACACCAAGTGGCCAGATGGAGCATTGGGATCTTGAACGTCGTTCGTTGCCCCATGCCCAACGCCATTTGGCGTTTCTTGGTGCGTTAAATTTAATAGTTTCGTGGATTTCCCGCTGCCTGTTGCAGATATCGTATTCCAAATTTAACATATATATTTATGGCCGAGACAGGTCTTGAGCTGACACCTCCTTGGACTCCTCCGAACCGGGAGTAGCAACACAGGCTTCATGAGTTACATGACGCTGGACGTGCTCAGACCACCTCAGTCGTCTCTTTTGTCATGTAGGCTGGGATATTATCCTCATAAGTCGACTATTGCCATAATCGAGAGAGAGGGAGAGAGAGGGAGATGTAGGTCGATGCTGCGTAATTCACCTCCGCTGTAACTGACATCACGCGCAAATCACGCGCCTTACTTACAATATTCCGTAGTAATTTGCATAGCAATCAGATTTCTGTGTTAGATCAGAAATAAGGTTCATGGGTGAATAGAAGCGCAGAAATTTCGGCCCAATTTTATGGACCCCACTCAGTAGGCATTACTTCCAGATTACAGATTATTCATCGCCATGCGACCGCCTTCGAGCGTCCTATCCCCAGAACTCCAAGACCAAACTTCTATGGCCCTATACCTCCTCCAACCGGTTTGCATCACTTCTGCCTATGTTTCTTATGTTCTATGTCACGGAGAATAATATTATCGTCCCTCACACTCACAGACCGATCACCTCACTCCGACTGGCTTCTTTATCCTAATGACGAGGAGGATGCTGAGGAGGATGCGGATGTTTTGCCCTTCAAGGCATCTGTTTTTGCCTCTCCCCTGCCGGTGCAAAATATCCAACGGCCCTCGTCTTCTACTACCTGCATAACCCAGTCAAGGAAGCAGGCTCCGAACGCTGTGGCCGGCGGACCACATCTTGCTCTTTCATTTTGTCTTACCCCTCCAACCGCTTCATCCTTACCTACACAACCTCCGAGAAACACTCCCCAGTCTCGACTCAATGGCACCCTATCGGACGTCGACGAGTAATTTGTCCTCATTTCGCCCCCGGCCCCAGACAGCCGCTCAAATGCAAATTGCATTTACCTGCACTGTGCTGCTAACGCCTTCAGTGGCCAATATTTTTGTATTGCTGCAGTCCATGTTTACACAGATTTGCCTGCTCGCAATTTTCGAAAACTCGTACTCGGAACTGATTCTTACGTGTCGCTTGCTCTTAAATGGAATTTAATAGAAGAAAAGGCAGCAATATTATTCTTTTTGGTGTCTTTCTTGTAAACGACCTTCCGATTCGTGCTCGAACCCACATCATATACAGGGTACTTTCTACACAAGGCGTTGCCGATTTCATAGGTTACATTCTTAGGTATGCTAGCTCATACCTACGATAATTAACGGCCCCTACTTCATCGAGGATGATTGCCCTCTGGTGTGATTATGGCTCGATGAACGGCCATCGAGTCGTTAATACCTGCATTTTCATCACATCCACTGGATGTTGTCGTGATGATTTTTTGCCCATCTGGCTCACCCATAGTGATCGCCTGCGTGCTCACCGGCCAAACTGAATCTAAGCACGGAATACGGGGTGGGGACGTCGTTGCGCTTGTTAATAGACGAGTGGGCTCGTGAGCCATGACTCAAGCAGCTCGCAACTCGTGCGATCGTTATCTATTGTGAGAATTTTGGTCTCTTTAAAACTTCAGTTTGGGGCCAGTTCTCATCAACTGAGCCTCGAACTTGAGGTTTGGCGTCATTTCTCTGCTCTACTACCCGGCGGAAGACTGCCGCCTCTGATGAGGGGCTCGACCATGAAACTGCAACTTCAACTGAATAAAGTTCTTGTTCCAGCGATGGCATCTACTTCTCAGCCTCTTGTGTTACACCAATAAAGTGTAACAAACGTGAGTACGCAAGATAACCTGTCGGAAATTATAAGCTGTAAAAGGGCGGAGAAATAAAAAGCGAGAGTATTGTCTAAATGCTCCAAGTGAACTGATCACGACACCTGGTAAACAATTACATTGAAGACGAAAGCGTTAAACCCGACTATCAAGATGGCCGCGAGTGAATATATAATTGAAGCTGGCAACATTGATAGCTTAACCTCGAACTCTAACCCTTATCCCTAACCTTAATCTCAGCCCTAGCTCTAACCCATAACTCCCTAACAACCCCACCAAAGCCGAAAGTTAGTCCTACTTGTAGCGCTCAAGGGAAGCATGACGGGGAACGATCAAATGGTGGAGGGTGGTTAAAGTAAGCCCACCCATTGGTGGGTATTTCATGGAGCAAACTCAGGCAATGTCGTGACCGAAATTTGAGTGAGTAGTTTAACATCCATTGTTAAACTTCTTAATTTTGTTTTTTTAAATAGATTTAAGGCGCAAAAAGACTTTAACTAAAGAACAGAGCATTTTTCAGTCTTGCATATTGTAGGAAAACAGGCAAGATTTGGGAGAACTTGGAGGCTTGCGGATATCCTAGAAAGTGTTGTGCTATTTAATATCACAGAACAAAACCCATTGTTTTTCTGCATTGTGCTGTAAAATATCATTAATATGAGCACGAAAGGTTTCAGGTAAAACTCTTCTGGAACCAGAAAACCTGATTAAAAGTCAATGAAAAATCGAATGAAGGCAAATGCAAGGAATCGGATTGTTTTCAAGAATCAAGAAATAAATTCAGCCTTTAAATTATCTTTTGCACATTTCTGACGTTTTTGCCGCAAAACGCAGTGATAAACTTGCTTGACTGTAAGTGAAGAAGAAGATGGTTGTTTGTTCACCGGAATCATGTCTTTATTCGTCTGAGCTTTCGAACTCTTACTGGAGTCCATTTTCAGAGATATAACAGTAACATCAACGAGTAACATTTATAGGGGGCAGGGACAAATCAGACACCAGTGGCGCCAGTCCGGTGGTGACTACGCATGACTCTGTATTCCGACGCCAGTTCGATAAATCGATTGAATGAATTCGCATTGGAGGCCCAAGCTTCTATCAACTCTCGGCTTGTCTCGCATCTGGCGTGGGCGATTATCTTCTTGGCTGTGAAGTTAAACTCGTAACCCGTTTCGATGGTGTGAGGTATCCACTAGCGATAAACCGTCCCCCCGTCTCACAGCAAGCCTATGCTCGTGCATGCGCAATTCAAGCATGCATACAGTCTCTCCTGCCCGCACCTACGAAACGGGTCACGAGTTAAACTCGGTTAATCGATTTATCGATCTGGTCCCGGCATACAGGGCCCCGTGTAGTCACCCCCAGACTGGAGCCACTGGTGTCTTATTGGCCCCTGCCCTCCCTACAAATGTTACTCTTTATGTTGCTGTTTTCTCCCTGACGATGGCCTCCAGTAAGAGATCGAAAGCTCAAACGAATAAAGCCATGGTTCCGGTGAACGAACAACCGTCTTCTTCTTCACTTATACACACACCTGGAATGCGGACATTCGCCTCCATTGCTTGACTGTATTTTACCATACTGAGAATTGGGACCGTAAACAAAATACGCACATGATATTGTGGAGAGGGAAGCCCAAAAACCTATGTTAAATTTGAACCATGTGGTAAGATACCTTTTTCGTATAATATAGTTTCCGCATATGCTGTGTTCAGGAACGCAACGATCAGAAGATTAGCGGTTTCTGCCAAATCTTAGTATATAACTGGTCAGTGTGCTGAGCATTTGCAATCTTACAACAAATTTTAGTTCTTTCATTTTTAGCAGAAAATGTATTATCAATTTTCAGGCAAGTCAAAAACGGGTCAAACATCCGCATTTTTAACTTATCCTTAGAAAAAGATAAAGTACGCAGATATTCACAAGCAAAATATTTAAACTAAAGCACCGTTTATAGAGGCAACTTATTATAGAAATTTAAAATCGATTACTTGCCGAAATTTAAAATCGATTACTTGCCGAATTTTGTTGTGGGCGTTTGTTTTTCGCGGCAATCAGTTGTCCTGTTTAGGTGAATCTAGAAATACTATTAAAACGGCCGCCTACATTAGAAAGAATATCCAAGAACTCACTACTTCGGTAAATGTTGAAAGAAATATCTTATTTTGAAGGTTATGAAAAACAGATAGAACAGCATCTAAGTTTATGGCGAATCGTTTGTAAACACGGAAAATCTTATTTCTAGTATTTCAAGAGCGACCTGAAAGTTTAATTTTAATCTAATACCAGAAATACCTCTGAAGGAATTTGACGATAGAAAAGTTCTTTTAATGTACGCAAAATGGTATGCCTATGATTTTAGCTGACAATTCTATTTAGGTTGATTGGTCACAGCTACAGCAGTTTTTCTCAATTTCAGAATTTCGCGCATTTTGTAAAAATAATTGGTGTTTATATATGAAGCAATGTTTACTTTCATATTTGGTATAAAGTTTTCAATTCGCTAAAGGGCGTCCATTATTGCCTCAAAGCCTTGGTAAATTCGAGGGTGTCGGTTTGCGAGTGATTATCAATCTTTCGTAAATTTCGACACTTTTCATGGTTTAGGCCATCTGCCTGTTCGACCGTCGTAGTCTGACGATGCCTACCGTACGCTCTACATCAGGGTGGGGTAAGGACGAAGGCTGACGCTGGATTGTACTGAGAACATACTTGCACTGCATCTACCTCACTCGCTGTATCACTCCCCATCTGGGCCCGGTTTAAAGACAGAATCATGTAGAACGTAGGTGGGAGAGGGCACAGGCCCACGCACAGTGGTCCAAAACAAACAAGAACAACAGAAGGGAAGGGCTGGTCGGATCCCAGCTGTTTACCACATTAAGAAGGAACAATTGCAGCCTAACTCTCAGTCCACCGGTCAGCCACTCCGCATAAACACACTGGACTGAACATGCGGTCAGAATTTTCCCGTCAGTTGGCAACCTTGCAAGCCACGGCTTTTAGCACACCGTGATAACTTCAAGCGCTTCGACGGAAACTGCGCTGAGCCGTCGACCCCACTCTCTCTCCCACCCCCAGAATCAGGCCATCTTCTGAGCTGGTCAACTGTCTGATGAGGGAGTGGGCGCAGTGACTGACAGGGCTGGTAAACCAGTCTGCGCGCGCCACACAGGACGACCTGCTCCCCTTGACACACACCAGGATTACCAAAACCAGGGGTAAGAAGGAGCCATCGTCGTTTGACTCCTAGTCCACTGGTCAACCATTCAACCCACAACACTCACTGGGCCGACGGTGTGGTCTGGTATAAAGCAGCCTTCCAAGCCACGGCATCAATTTGTACTGATAGACATGTGCGATAATGGTAAGTGAATGAAGGGGGTGACCTGTGCGTGTTAGTGCAGGTACCCAACTGATACCCAACTCTCACCTGTGGCTCCTCGAAGTTGGGTTCTTCCCAGTGACCACACCCCGGGCAACCGTCACGACCGGCGGGCTAAACCACGTGAGGGTCTCCGAAGTTGTGTGTGCCTCCACACCCGGTATGTCTGACTCCCCGAACTTCCCACCTCCCCCTCTCAAAAAGTCCTACGGTGGGGGCGACCGCAACCCCGTAGGCAGCCCAGACTAACTCGGGTCGTTCTCCCACTAAAACAAAACCGTAACCCACAGTGGAGTTCGGCAGCCGTCTGGGATGTCCGAGCAGCCCTATTTAGGGACAGCACTGCTTGCCTCCTCGCGGAGGAAGGGGCTAGAAAATTTGCCCTAAAAAATGCTGGGTCTCCCGTCTTCTGCAGCCGGCCGCGGCTCTCAGATCGCAAAATACGCGGTCGTGAAAACTCAAACAAACAACAGTACCCCCGTCCCCATCCCCCTCGCCATACCCTCCAGGCTGCTCCGGTGGAGTCCACTCACACTAGCAGCCTGGAAATCTCCTTAACCTTTTAGACAATCCTGGAGCAACCGGCCGGAACGAAGGACGGCGCTAGTCGCTCGGGAACTGGCGCGCTACAAGGTGGACATTGCTGCTCTCAGCGAGACCCGATTCTCTGAGCAGGGTCAGGTGGAGGAGGTGGGTGCCAGCTACGCACTTTCTCCTGGAGCGGCCCGGCCAAAGGCAGAGTGACGCGACGCTGGTGTGCCTTTACCATCCCGGAACAACATTGTTGGACGTCTCGCCCTGTCTGCCGCAGGGTATCAATGATCGCCTGATGAGCCTCCGCCTGCCTCTTCGGGAGACCAGTTCGCCACGATCATCAGTGCACCTACGCTCCCCAATGACGAGCTCTGATGTGGCGAAGGACAAAATTCTACGAGGACCTGCACGCCCTTGCTGGCGACTGTACCGAAGAGGACAAGTTAATTGTCCTTGGTGACTTCAATGCCCGCGTCGGGACCCGGACCACGCTGCCTGGCAGGAAGTGCTGGAGTCCCCACGGTCTCAGAGTGCTGTAACGATAACGGCCCTTCTTTACTGCGCACGTGTGCGGGAACACGCAATCTCCTACTGACTAACACTTCTTCCGCCTTCCGACGGCAGGAGAAGGCCACGTGGATGCACCCTCGGTCGCGGCGCTGGCATCTGCTGGACTATGTTCTCGTCCGGAGGCGAGATCGACAGGACGTGCTGGTAACCAAGGCGATCCGCGATGCCGATGGTTGGACAGATCACCGCCTCGTCATCTCCCAGATGAGGCTCCGACTGCAACCCGACGAAGGCTGAGGTAGAAGGCCGCCATGTAAGTTAAATACTCTTTTATTAAATTTGCCTGCTCACTGTTTTGATTTCAGAAACCAAATAACCGAGAAACTGGAGGACCTGCATGCTCCAGATGATAATGCTAAGTTGGAGACACGATGGTGCCAACTGCGAAATGTCATCCAGTCCACTGCCCTCGATGTCCTCGGACGCGCACGCCGTCGACAACAGGACTGGTTTGACGACAATGACGCCGATACCAGAACTTTACTCGCGGAAGAATTGACTACACTGGCCTACATGGACCTTCGGACTGGAGGCCACCAAAGCAGATTTTTCAGGTCGGCTGGCGCCTTGTACAACAACGGCTGCGGGAGATGCAGGATGCCTGGATGATCCGAAAGGCTGAGGAAATCAGGGTATGCGGACCTCAATAAAAATGAAAAACTTTTTCAAAGCCATCAAGGCCATCTACGGCCCGTGTATCAAGGGGTCCGCACCGCTGCTTAGCTCTGACGGCACAACACTGCTGGCAGAGAAATCGCAAATTCTGAAGCGCTGGGCCGAGCACTTCAGAAGTGTCCTTAATTGCTCATCAGCCATCTCCAATGCTGCCATTGACCGGCTCCCTCAAGTGGACACGAACAATGACATGGATCTGCCGCCTTCCCTACCAGAAACCATCCGGGCCGTGCAGCAGATTTCCAGCGGTAAAGCACCGGGATCCGACGCAATCCCACCAGAAGTCTACAAGCGGTGGGCCCCGGCTGATGGGAGAAACTCAACACTCTTCAGGAGATGTGGCACCAAGGACCAGTTCCTCAGGATTTCAAAGACGTGACCATCGTCCATCTCTACAAACGGAAGGGGAACCGGCAATTCTGTGATAATCACAGAGGCATCTCGTTGCTCAACATCGCCGGGAAGATCTTCGCCCGTATCCTTCTCAATCGTCTTAATTGTCACCTAGAGCATGGCCTGCTCCCGGAAAGCCAATGTGGCTTCCCGCTGACACCGCAGGAACGACCGATATGATCTTTGCCGCCCGCCAGCTGCAAGAGAAGTGCCAGGAGATGCGAACTCACCTATACACTACCTTCGTGGATCTAGCAGAAAGCCTTTGACACGGTGAATCGTGGCGGACTGTGGAAAGTCATGCAGAAATTCGGCTGTCCTGGGCGGTTCACGCACATGGAGCGTCAGCTTCATGACGGGATGACGGCGCGCGCGTCACTGACAGGGACGGTATCCAGAAGCATTCGCAGTGACCAACGGAATGAAGCGGGGCTGCGTACTGGCCACCACCCTCTTCAGTCTCATGTTCTCGGCTATGCTGATGGACGCCTACCGTGATGAGCAGCCTGGTATCCGCATCGCCTACAGAACTGACGGGCACCTTCTCAACAGTCGGCTTATGCAGGCTCCAACGTGCGTGTCTACGACTACAGTCCATGACTTGCTCTTCACGGACGACTGCGCCCTTAACACCGTGATGGAGGAGGACATGCAAAGGAGCATGGACCTCTTCGTCGAAGGCTGCGCCGATTTTGAATTAACAATCAGTACGGCCAAAACGGTTGTCATGCCCCAGCCGCCACCCAGAGCGGAATACAATGCTCCTCGAATCAATGTCAACGGTGCTCAACTAAAAAACTTTGAAACCTTCGCTTATCTAGAAAGCACGATTTCGCGCAACACTAGAATCGATGACGAGGTTGCCCAACGGATCTCCAAAGCTAGTCAGGCCTTCGGCCGGCTGCAGGCCTCCGTGTGGAATCGCCGCGGTATTCACCTGAACACCAAACTGAAGATGTACAAGGCCGTTGTCTTGACGACACTCCTTTACGGAGCGGAAACCTGGACCGTCTACTCGAACCAAACCAGAAAGCTGAATCACGTTCATCTCAGCTGCCTCCGCAGAATACTGAAGCTGAGATGGCAAGACAGGTTCCCGGACACAAAAGTCCTGGAAGGGACCGGAATCCTCAGCATTCATGCCATGCTGAGGCAAGTGCAACTGCGATGGAGCGGCTACCTGGTAAGAATAAACGACGAGCGACTACCCAAACGACTTGCTACGGAGATGTCGCTACGGGTTTTCACCGGCAGGGAGGTCAAAAACGACGCTAAAAGGACACTTTGAAGAAATCACTGAAGCAACTGCAAATCAGCTCGGCGACCTGGGAGGACCTCGCCCAGGATAGACCGGCATGGGGAAGATCAGTTAACACTGGTTCAGCAATCTATGAGGCCAACCGGATCGCCACCGCCAAGGCCAAAAGAGCGACACGAAAGTCACCAGCGCCCCGGACCAACACCGCCAATGCCCAGGCTCTGCCAACATGCCCGCGCTGTCAACGCATCTTCCGCGCGCGAATCGGCCTGGTTGGACATCTTCGGACGCAATGCACCAATAATCCAACAATTCCAATTTCTATGTCAAATTCGGCCAACCCTCCTTCTGACTTTCCCACCCTCACTCCTGGAATCAATTCCATTACTCCCACCATGATAGAGACCACATCCATCTACTCATCGCCTGTTACCCCCACCACCGCAACCACTACCGCCTTCACTACCACCATCACCACCATCAGCGATGGGGAATCTCTCCTAAGCTGTACTCAATGCGACTGCACATTCACCTAAGGCATCGGCCTGGTCGGTCACTTGCGAATACATTGTACAGAGACCGGTGAGCCAGTGCCTGGCGCACCATCACACAGCAGAGATCGTCGCCTCCACTGCCCTCACTGTCCTCGCGCATTCACTCATCGCATGGGCCTATTCGGTCACATGCGCATCCATGACAGTGGAATTCACCACAATTACGACAACACCGTTACACCATGCACACCATCCGCTCCTGCCATTCTTAGCACCCCTGCCATCCCCACTACCATGAATGGAATCCCCCCAGCCTCTACCGATTTCTCCTGCCCACACTCTGCCCGCAACTTCAACTCACGCATCGGCCTGGTCGGTCACCTGCGAATCCATCGCACGGAGGCTGGTGAACCAGTGCCTGGGGCTCCTGCATACAGTCGACGCGCCCGCCTTCACTACCCTCACTGCTCCGCACATTTACACACCACATGGGCCTATTAGGACACATGCGCCTCCACGACAACCTCCGGTAAACCAACTGAGGCTAAGCTACATCAGCGCACACTACCTACACCAATACATCGACAACACCCTCAAAATCACCACTTACCAGAGTATATCACGGTTTCCTAGAAACCGTGGCTGGGAAGTCTACCAATCTGACGCTTCCACCAGACCACGACGTCGGCTCAGTGTATGTGCTGTGTGTGTCGAGTGGCTGACCAGTGGACTGGGAGTCAGACGGCGATGGCTCCTCCATATCCTCTGAGTAAGTAAATCCTGGTGTGCGCGTTATGGGGGCCAGGTCGTGCTGCGGCGCGCGAAGACGGGTACGCCGATCCGTCAGCCAATGCGCCCACTCCCACATCAGGCAACTGACCGGCTCGGACAGTGTCTGATGGTGGGGTGTTGGGGAGAGAGTGAGGTCGACAGCTCAGCGCATGTTCCTCACTATAAACAATCTGACGCGCTTAAAACTATCACGGTGCGCTAAAAGCCGTGGCTTGGAAGGTTGCCAACTGACGGGATAGCTCGAACCACGTGGTCAGCCCAATGTATGTTTTGTGTGGATTGGCTGACTGGCGGACTGAGAGTCAGGTTGCAATGGCTCCTTCTTAATGTGGCCTTTATGGCACTCCCACTCTGTGGGATCCGAGCCAGGTGTGGTGGCACGCCCAGGGGCGGCTCCGGCCGCGCCAGCCACCTGCGTCCTCTCCCATCTCCAGTCTTCTTGACTCTGTCTTGACACCGAGCTCAGGTAGGGGAGGAGGAGAGAGTGCTGTAGCTGCAGCGCAAGGCTTCTATCACTTAAAACTAATGCACGCGCAAGTCACTTGCCCTGCACCACCTAGTGTGAAGCATACGGTGGACCTCGTCGAAATCGACGGTCCATAACGGAAGGGTATGTTCATCACCGAGAAAAACAAAAACCCCCTACAATACGGGACCGTAGGTAATTGGGGTTTTACGGTTGGGGCATAACAGTAAGATAAGTTATATGGAAAATATAGAATTAAATATTAATATTTTTGTAAAATATATTAATAAAGGAGAAATATAGCATAGGAAACAGTGCGGAAATTAAAAAGCAACAAATAACAAATCCCGGTAAATTAAAGGTATTTGAATAAACTGCCACTGGAAAAGTAAAAATATGTCAGGATCCAACGGTAAAAATAACCAATAGGAAAGAAGACTAGGGAATTGGAAACGCACGAAATTAAAAATTGACTGATGGCTATAGAGTTGAACGTGAACACTGCAGAAGCAAAGGAGATGCAAGCGAAAAGGCACTACGGATGTGCAAGGGTATGAGTATTTACGTGAATAAAAACATGATTATACGAATAATCAACAGTTATAAGTTAATGAATAACAAACCATAAAAATTTGATGTGTTTTTATCCAAAACATTATGAAAATCTAAATAGAGGCACAAAAGTTGAAGAAAAGTGGCAACAATATAACTGCAAAGTAACGTAAATGGTCAGAAATGTGTTGTGGATAAAGCACAAAAAAGTGATTTCATAATGTTTTCCGTATGATTTACAGACCACCGGCAGGTGACAAAAAAATAAAACCTCAGGTAGACTATTTGACAGGAAGGGAAGGACTAGCTGCATTTATAAAATCGGAGGAGCAGCAGAACTCCTGCCAAATATCGTCAAAGGTCGCTGCGGACGGAAGATGCGGCAGGAAGTATATTCAGCTGCTGCAAAGGCACGAGAAAGCCAGGCTCCGAGGAGAGGGACGCTCTTTGCAAATAGTCGCCCGACAATAAGGAAAGCTTTGAAAATAATGCTTGCATTTGTAAAGAGAATGAGAGTCAAAGAACGTGACAAATATATTGGCGTGTGCCACACAATAGCAGTTGAGTGGTATAACCTCTGTCGTATTCTGTGCTTGATGGCTTTACTGGATGAGAAAGTGAAGATGGGAAGATTCGTACAATTTATAAAGTCAGTTGCAGACAACATTCGAACAAACCTAATGCCGTATAACCGGGGATGGTAGGTGATTGAAGTGGATGCTGAGAACACAATAGAACCATGATGCACGCGCTATATCGATAGAAGACAAAAGAAGGAAAGCGGATGGGAACTCATCGGACCATCGGTGTCACTGACGCGTAATCGCTGCTTACCAAGGGTCAACGCGTGGGGGACTGCAATGAAGTGGGTCAAAGTAAGCTGTCGTATCCAGTAACAGTTGTAGGAAACCATAGAGCCATAAGGAAGGCGTTTAATGATGAAAACGAAAACAGTGGAGGGCAAATGCCTGCGGGAAATGATGATAGTTCGACCGCCAATTTTGACGATATCCACCGTATGCTCCACGGAAGGGTGGTGGTGGTGGTGGGGTCAGATTGGCAGCCTTCCCAGCCACGGTTTCTAGGAAACCGTGATATACTCAGGTGCATGGTGAGTTGTGAGGTTGTTGTCGATGTATAGGTGTAGGTAGTGTGCGCTGATGTAGCTTAGCCTCCGGTGGTTAACCGCAGGTTTTTGTGAATGCGCATGTGTCCGAATAGGCCCATGCAGTGTGTGAATGTGCGGGAGCAGTGAGGGCAGCGGAGGCGGGCACGTCGACTGTATGTCGGAACCCCAGGCGCTTGTTCGACAGCCTCCATGCGATGGAATCGCAGGTGACCAATCAAGCCGATGCGTGGAGTTGAATTTGCGAGCGCAGTGTGGGCAGGAAAAATCGGAAGAGGCTGACTGCATGAAATAGCAAACCAAACAATGCCTGTTATAAAAGGAACACGTGGATAGCTATGTGCAATGAACGCGGGTGCTAAACACGACCTATCCTAACCTCAACCGCAGCCTAATGCGAAGTTCGCCGTAATTTTTTTGGCCCCCAAGCTTCCGGATCCATCCAGAAGTTCGACTTCCATCTCACCTTTTTGGTCCTGAAAGTCCTGAAATTGAGGAGGTAAACGTCAGCTGCTGCCGGTCTTAATTTCGCATTCCTAAATCAGAAGTCAGGTAGTCAGACATGTCAGAATAGCCAAGACCGTGTGCCGGATGTAGTTTACCTATTGGTCGCTAGCCTGTATAGAATGAACGTTTGTCAAGGTCACTCTAAACTGCAAGCCTTTGCTGCTGGGGTGTGTAGGATATAGAGGCGTACAAAAATTCGATGTTCAGTTTCCCAAGGGTGGGCCTTTTACAGGGCCTTTTACAGAATGGTCCCTATGCCTTGAGACAGTACAGCACTGCTCTCGTGATTCGAGAATTCGCCAACCAATGGGATAACTCCGTACGCGTGAGTAGTACTACTTGTACATGATGGACACCTGGCTCGAGGACTGAGAGTCAGGTTCAGTGACTCCTTCTTAATGTGACCTCCAACGCAGTCTCTAGAACGTGAGATCGGCGCCGCCTCTGTTTCTGTGAAAACTTGGTGCACGGTAGATGGACCAGGCCTTATGTGGCGCGCGTTAACCTAAACCAGCTACCCGAGTTGTGATTTTGCCCAGTTGACATTTGGCCTATCAACTCATTAAGTATACCTACCTAGTCGTACAGGCCTTCGGTAAAGGTGCAACAAAATAAAGCCTTTTGGGGATGTGCCTTCCAATAGCGCGAACCCAGGGTGTGAAGGGCTATTAGCAAGCCATGAATGACTGCGCAGCGCATGCCCCGCTGCACAAACGGGCGGCATACAAAGTTTTTTTCAATTAATTTCAGTTTTATTAAGGGGAAGATAGGCGAATGACTTTGGTTGCAAAGTGGGTAGGCAATAAAGCATCGATACATAAGAAAAATACAAAAGGTATTGTCGGCATAATGAAATTGGAGAAGTAAGCAGGCGTGGCAAGTCTAAAATAATACACTAAAAGATCTACTCCATTATTTTGAGTAGTATAATTACGTGTGATGGTACATAAAAGAATTGTTTGCATAAGCACAAGAGAAGAAAGCAGCTGTTGACAAGTTGAAAATAATACAGTCAAAAGACTAGTCATTTACTGTGAGTAGTATAATTACATGCAATTGGACTAACTGCGACACTTGATGCACGTCCAGGTTTCACTTAAAGGAATCCACCTTGCTGGAAAGAACAACATCGGCGGGCAGATTGTTCCACGGTACGACCACTCTGTTACTCAAGATCCTTGCTTTACCTGCGCGTAGTTTTAGGGGATAACCACGCAAGGTAGGCGTGTTATCCTGAATGAAAAAATCCTTGGGAACAAAGCAAGAGTTCAGGCCATTCAAAATGTGAAAGGTTATTATGAGGTCCCCTCGTAGTCACCTGTAGGAAACATGAAATAGGTTGATGGTTAATCGTCTGCAGGCCTTTAGTCAGTTTCGTTGAAACTTTTTGCACCGAGATCTTCGCACAACCTGCTCATCTCGGCTCTATGGCGATCTCCGCAGCATAAATCCTCTTGGACAGTCAAGATTAGTCGAGTGAAGGATGGATAATGCACCACTTGCTCGTCGGGGCAACGAAAATTACTTTCAAACCATGGATGTAGTCAAACCGACACATCATCCGCATTCGCCAGAATGTGAACCAGGTGAGGAAGTAGTAATTCTGTAGTCTGTCTGCCATACTGTCTGTCTGCCTGCCATACTGACAGCACAGTTACTAACCGAACCCCTTGCGGCTGCGTCGTGCGGCTGCGTCGTGCGGCTGCACAAGATCGATGAAACACGTGATTCTCGGCTTTCAGGTAGATTCGAGCCCTTGGCCACAATTTTTATCCGTGCTCTCATGGTTTCGAATCCCATCGAGGTTGCTAAGTTCTTAAAGACTGTGTCTTAGGAATTATTCGGATCTACCAAACCCCCTATTAATTAAATGAGCTTGGTAGTCAACGGGTCGATTATAGATTGATTGCTTAGGACGTACTGCTAGAGAAGTCAGCTTACTACATCAAAGTTTGAGGATTCCGAACATTGTAGAAGACTGGGTGGGTAACTGGACCCAGATGTGATTAAACTCTTACTTCCCGATGGGGCCTCATATCTCAGGTGCCTAGAGCGTCGGTTGTACTAATGCCTTCTCCCTACTCTTGTGGGATTCGAATCTGACCGAGGCTGCCGAAGTTTTCCCTAACATGGCCAAATGTATCACTCACACTGGCCAAACTAATAAAGTTAATGTATCCTACTGACAACCAGTTGGCAGCTTGTAAATATTACGCTGTTATTCCTCAGTAGCTGATAAATTTTGGCTGAAATATTTCAAGCAGTTTTCATGCAGAGTCTGAGCGGATTAGTTTCAAACGATTTACTCGAAGTTCGTGCATTAATTTCCTCAGAAATCAAATAAGGTTAAAAGTGCCTGGACTAAAGCCCAGAATCTACCTCGAAAACAGACGATATAAACTAAAGAAACAAGACTGTCATCAAGTACGGAGTACGGAAACAGGGCTGTGTTTGCCAGCGCGATTACGTGCGGTGGAACACATCCGGGGATCCCAAGGTGGTCCACAAGTTTCTTTCGAACATGACACAAAATTTGGCAGCGTTTTTAATAGCCACTTAATTGGAACTGTACTAACGATAAACACTGTTCAGCCAAATAAACCGTTTTGGTTCTTACACTAGGATGGAAGGGCCAAAAATACTTGCTTTACAGTAAAACCGACTACAGAGGACAGGCACGAATGGAATCCATCTGAGAACAGAATAAGTGAATCGAAGATAAACATAAATTCTTATCATCAATTTCTCAACCTAATATTCATAAGTCTGGTCGTATTTCCACTAACGTCAAAGCAACAGCTAATTCCTCTCCTCAGATGTCTAGTTCAGTCAGCCCCTCCACTCAACCTTCTACTTCGTCTCCCTCGCGGCCGAATACTGCAATTTCCGGTGCTTTCAGCCCGCCTGTAATGTCTGCGACCCCATCTAAAGCATTTATACCGTCTAACCCGTCTAAAGCACATAGACTGCCAGTTTCCCCTCTTAAACGCAATTCTCCAGGCCTCTCCGGAAAATTTCCCGAGCCACATCGCATAAATAATCTTCTTCAAATACAAAATCCGCAATCATCTAAATTTAACTTATTTAACCCTCCACAAGCTAGCTTATCCCATAACCCCACGGGTCATCTTATACCCTCATTTATATCACCTAAGGCAGGTTTTCCGAAGGACGTAAATCTAACCCAGACCCAAAAGCAAGATAGCGCAGGTCTCAGTAATCGCATACTGCCCTCTCCAAACTAAGCAAGCCTCTCCAACAGGCAAATAACCCTAACCATGTAAACCGATATACAAGACCTGACTTTCCAGCATTTAATTCTTATAGCTGCTTGCCATCTCCCACCAGCCCCTATATTCCATCTAACTTCCCGTCATTCCGTTTTAACTACCAACAGGCATATCCCGGTCGTAAACCCTATGGGGGTTCGATACCGAAAAGTTTTATTCCTACACCTTTCAGATATCCATCTCAGCCTTTTGTTAATGACGTTCTATATACCAATCGTTAAGGCGCAGTTGGCAATTACCCTCCAAGCCACAATAACTTCCAAATTAATAACCCAGCTCCAAATTTTTTTAAATTAATAATGATAACCCTAGTTTGGATACTCGAACTACGGTAGATGTCATATTACTTCATGCTAGATCTGTTATAAATAAGATGGCCCAACTTAGAGCCCTTTCGAGTTACCGCCTGATGTTTTATGTTTAACTGAATCTTGGACCCATCCCTTAATTTCAGACTCAATGCTTGTCATAGACCAGTACGATCTCTACCGTCAAGACCACACTAGTAAGCGTTGTGGTGTTTGTCTTCTCTATATTAAAGCTTCATTTAAGCACTTCCAGTTTGATCTAGACGTCACGTCATTCTCTGGTAATTACTGCTTCGCATACATTATCCTGTCGCCCTGGCAAAAGGCTATTCTCGGATGTATTTACTACGCGCCTAATTCATCATCCGATGATGATGTGAAAATTTGTGAAATTTTTAAATTGGTTTCGAAGTCAAATGTTAACATTAAAATAATCGCTGGGTATTTTAATTTTCCAGAAATTGACTGGATTTCAAACTTTTGTCCACCCAGATTTCAGCCTGTCCTAGATACCATTAATTTCTCTAATTGGTCACAGCTTGTCCGTTCTTCAACGAGAGACAAGCATATTTTAGATCCGATTTTCACAAATGACATTGCTCCCCTCTTCGTTGATTTTTAAGCAGGGGCCTCTTCCAAAGTGACCATACATTAATTCACTGTTGCTTACCAATTTTCTCATCGAAAAAGGCTAGCGCCGTTCGTACCTATCATAATTTTTGACCTCGCAGATATGAGGCTTAATTAACAACTTTTTGGACTCATTGGATTGGCAGCATCTCTCCTCCATGAACGATGCAGCAAGTCTTTCTGACTTAAAGTCAGTCGTTTCAAATAACATCCTGGAATTTGTGCCAATCAAAATTGTTAAGCCCTACACTTCGGTATCCACCGTCCCCCACTTTCTTTTGCCAAGACTAAAGAAATTGAGGAAGCAATTAAAAGATCAATATACTAGTTTGTTATCTGTACATCTAAGGATCGCAGAGATTTTTGAATAAGCCTCTAAGATTCGGCTTGCACGGAACAGACAGAGGGAATCATGCGCACTCAGCGAGCCAAACTCTGCAAAATCTGTTGCTCAACTGTCCCGCCGTCGATCCTGCTCTAAACGAGGTTATGAATTATCTCCATTACTTAATGAAACCAAGAAATTCGTTCTCGAAGACTCTGAGAAGGCAGAATTGTTTAGTGCATTCTTTGCAAATAATCTTACGATGGAATCTGAACCGGTTCCGACGTTTCAGGCATCCTCATTTAATGTTATCAGTACCATTGATTTCTCCATAGAACTAATTCGTAAGCAAATAATGGGTCTGAAAAACTCGCACACTTCGGGGACTGACGGTATTCCAAACTCAGTTATTAAAGAGAGTGCCGAGCTTTCCCCGATTGCTTAGCCATGTATTCTCAGTTTATCTTTTTAAACGGATTCTTTCCTGACTCATGGAAGACATCTATTATTCTTCCTGTCTTCAAGTCGGGATCTCGTTCGGACGTAAATAAATATCAAGGCGTTCACAAAACCCCGGCTCTAGCAAAACTTCTTGAAAAAATTACTTTTTATCAAATTCTCGACTTTTGCTTAGAAACTAAGCTCTTAAGCGACTCGCAATATGGTTTTCTACCTGGGAGATCATGCGAAGTGTGTCACTTAGCTTTTCTTAACCTCGTCACTTCCCTTCGTGAACTTATTTGACCTGAGCAAAGCCTTTGACAAGGTACCGCACAGACGTCTTCTGGTGAAACTGGAAGCCCTCGGTATCCGGCCTCCTCTCCTTGACTTCATTGGTTCCTACTTGTCTAACCGCAGCCAGAATGACTTAGTAGGTAATAGCTACTCGACGCTTCAACCGATCACGAGTGGCGTTTTTCAAGGCACGGTTATAGGTCCCCTTCTCTTTATTCTGTACATAAACGAAATTTCAGCTTTACTCACAAATTCACAAAATTTCGTTTACGCTGACGATCTCAAGTACATTTATTCATTTCTAAAGACAGTGCCAATAGTTGTGTAGATAAAATCAACACTGATCTACTTATGCTCTCACGTTGGAGCTGTACTTGGCAGATGGAGTTTTCTTCATCCAAGAGTAGTTTTATGTGTTTTGGCCCCGCTAAGCTTCCTGGACCCCTCGTATTTCAAAATAATACACTTTTAGAACGATCAACCATAAAAGACTTAGGTCTAAGTTA
This sequence comes from Schistocephalus solidus, assembly GCA_017591395.1. Classification (NCBI taxonomy): domain Eukaryota; kingdom Metazoa; phylum Platyhelminthes; class Cestoda; order Diphyllobothriidea; family Diphyllobothriidae; genus Schistocephalus; species Schistocephalus solidus. The sequence continues at coordinate 45,838 of WEDG01002297.1, forward strand.
CACGAACAAGCTAGCATTATCGCCTCATGCTGATCGAATTTCTACAAAGGCTGCATAGGTATGTGGTTTTATATCACATAATTTCTTCCTTCCGGAAATAAAGTTAAACCTATACCGCATGTTTGTTCTTCCTATCCTAGAATACTGCTTTCCCCTCTATGGGCTGATGAACGCCTCTGACAGCAGTAAGATTGAAAAAGTTCAGATGGTTTTTACTCGAAGACTATTTTCTCTTCCTGGATCCAGTATCTCTTATACGGATAGATGCCAGTTAGCAAACATTAAATTTCTGTGGGTTAGAAGACTCGAAGCCGGTCTCTGCTCCCTGTTTCATGTTAACTCTAGCTCAAATCTCCCACGTATTAACGCTCTCACTCCGGTAGATCGACCCTATGCCATTCGTAATTCCTCCATGATCATTTCACCACCCCTTAGCTCCACAACTAACCGGTCTCAGGTTTTGCCTCCAAATATGCTTTCATCTGGAATAATCTTCCACTGCAAATTAGGTTGTCGTCCACATTAGCTATTTTCAAAACAAAGTTACGCAAAAATTTAACTTCGGAAGATATAATGTCCTTATTGTCTGTTTCCTTCCCTAGCTCGCAACTATTGGATTTCAAAAGGGTCCTCCTGGTATTTGAGGCAGCTCCCTTGATATTATATTGGTCTCTTATTATATTTCCATCATCCTCTGCAGAGTCAATCTTTGCATTTACTTTTTCGCCCCCCTCCTTTTAAACTAGCATCGCCAACTCTTGACAACCTTAGTACTTTCCTCCGCTTTTGCAACCCCGACGATGGTCTCCAGGTTCAGTTGAGGATCAAGGCGGGTTCTGATGGTTTTGCCTCTTTGATTGGTAGACTATGCAGTCGGCCCGGTCGCATCTCGATGATGATCTCATGACCTCTACTGTCCCCGCTTCGTTTTGACCCTGGTGTCCACGATGAGTTCTTCCTCTCTCACCTCCACTGGTGGTTACAAACAGTAACTCTGACTGCGATATTATCTCTCACACGACCAGGAGCGTTCCGAACCCTCATACGTTGTCAGCAACATCACAGCACTATCCCATTGCATCTAGATATTAATTTTTTAGTGAAGCAGTTTTTTTCTCCTATTTTTTTTAAATTGGCGGCTCGCCGAACTCCGCCTCCGATTTAAACGTAGGAGTTTTTTTTACTTCTTCTTTTCTAGTTCACCGTTTATGTTAAATATTATTGACTATTGTTTTAAAAATGGCAAATCGTTCTGAATCGGATATGCCACTGTGCCAGAGATCAACTTCGGTCACTTTGATTTTGTCTTGATGTCGGTGCTTGATAGATGTAGGAGGCTAGTGTGTGTCTCCATATAACCTTTTAAAAGGAAACTGGATCACAATTGCAGTACGCATTACAACGCACTCTACGCTTTCATCCTGGTGGCTTATCTTACCAAGTTAGAACTGTTCCAATACTGCTTGTCATACTGAATAGACGACTTTATATATATATATATATTTGAAATTGAATAAGTTCTATGGGAAATGGAGCTTTATTGTGTAAATTTTCAACATCGGTTCTCCGGGTCGTCGTCAGACGCAGGCGGGTAGCAAATGTGGCAAAAACAGTTGACATCGTAATCACGCGAAAAAAATCGATACTGGCGTGAACATTGGCACCAGTGAGCGGCCGCCGTGTGTATCAGCCTGTCCTGATTGGTTCTCGTTTCTTCCATTTCTCCTTGAGATGTCTGTACGTCGCATCCAACTCGATATGTCTGTTGATGCATGACTCATCTGAATGCATCGCCTCGAGGAACTCTCGACCTTTCTTGGAGGAACACGCAGCGACAATCCGAGTTTTATCCCAAGCGAAGGTGTGCCCGGTGTCTAGAGTATGCATAGCTGTTTGGGACAGATGGTCCCGCCACTTTACTGCCAACTGATGTTCATAGATGCGTTTAGAGGCGGATTTGCCTGTCTGACCACAATACACGGCATCACATGCTTCACACGGGATCTTGTAGATGACTTCTTTCTTATCCAAATAGATGACCCTATCCTTAGGGTGGACAAGCTGGGTACGCAAAGTAATTGTCGGTTTTTGCGCCACATGAATTTGGTGCTTCCTTAGGTGTCTTTTCGACGAGTTCAGACACATTCTTGATGTAAGGAAAGGGTTCGCCATGTATTTATTTTTTGGCGCCTCGTTAGAACTACTTGGTTCCTTTTTCTTTCGATTTCTGTCCTTTCAAGTATCGGCGTGCAAAAATCCTTAGGGTACCCGTTCTGCGAAAATAATTCACACAAGTAATGCAGTTCAATTCGATAGCCTTCTTCATCGGAGTAATGTGTTTTTGCTCGACTGAGTAGACTGTTGACAGCACTCCGTTTGTGAGCGATAGGCTGATTGCTCTCATAAGGCAGAATAACTTCGGCATAAGTTTCCTTGCGATAAACCGATGTGCGTAGTGTTCCGTCGGTCTTTCGTTGTACGAGAACATCCAGGAGTGGGAGTTTATTGTCAACTTCCTTTTCGAGGGTGAATTGGATTCCTGGGATTGCGGAGTTGATGGTGTTATGGAGCATTTCCAGTTGGTCCTTTTTAACGACAACAAATGTGTCGTCTACATAACGTAGCCATAGTTGAGGATTAACTAACGGAAGAGCCGTGGCCTCGAGTTTCTGCATTGCGATTTCGGCGAGAAAACCAGAGATGGGTGACCCCATTGGAGCTCCTTTCAGTTGCTTATAGCATTTTCGGTCGAATAAAAAGTTAGTTTCAAAACATAGGTCCATGAGTTCGAGTACAGCCGCTGCTGGAACATCCGTATCGTGGGACAACAGAAGTTCCTTTGTGTATTGTTTTGCTAGTGTTAACGGTATAGACGTGAAGAGAAACAACATCGAAGGAGACCATTATTTCATCTGTGGAGATTTTTGGTTCCTTTTTAATTTCTTTAGAAACTCCGTTGAATTCTCAATTAAGGTTTCACAATTCTTCGTAAGCGGATGAAGCTTTTGGAATAACCACTTGGAAATTTTTATAGTTAGGCGCACCGATCAAAGGACACTATAGGTCGCAGTGGAACTTCAGTTTTTGTGGACTTTAGGCAGTCCATAAATCTTCGCGATGGTTGGTTCCGTTTGTCGCAGGGATTTAGCAATATTTCCTGACAGTTGCTTCTGCCCTGTGAGACGTTTCAACACTTTATCAATAGATGAATTCAGTGTCTTTGTAGGGTCCACAGAGAGTGGTTCGTAGGTGGATCCATCTTCTAACAATGACAGCATCTTCTCATTGTAGTCTGTTTTGTTCAAATCCGCAATCGCGCCTCCTTTTTCCGCGGGGAGAATGATAATATCCTTGTCAGTTTTAAGACCCTTTAACGCTTTCATCTCTTCATGTGATAGTACTGAAAAATGTTTCCGGCCTTTTTAAGGCTTGTTTGGTACTATTTCGTATTGTAAACCGTTCATCTTCTGAGAGGTTCACAGTCGATATGATGGATTCCAAGCTTGCAAGAAATCCCAAATATTTTGAGTCAGAAAGATTGTATTTCAAACCTTTGGAAAGCACGTTCTCTTCCGTTGTCGTGAGTATTCTCGATGACAGATTTACGACCTACTTTGAACACTTCTGATTTGTGTCGGTTTGTTGTGAAATGTTCGACCATTTTCTGTCTAAAATATTCCGCTTCTTCTGTCGTTCGCGTTCTGAAGCACGGGCAATCGTGTCGTTTAGGGATTCAAATAATTGTGAAGGAAGCTGTTCTCGGCAACTCTCCATGTGCCGCTCCTTAGAAACTTGGAATTTCCGGAGTCGGAAATGGGCATCAGTTATGAAAGCACCAAGCATGCTTCGTCCCTAACGGGTCGCAATTTGGTATCGCAGGGTAGGCTTAACGGCAGGTTTCACGTGTACGGACTTCGGTAAAATCTGCTTCTTCCGACATCTGTGTAGAAATGCTAACTGTTCTCGCGTTAGACTTTCACGAATGGCACATTTTTCCCACCGTCTAGTTTGGAGCAAGACATTGCGGTCGTACTTAATACTTAAGTAGTGAAAAGAAGGCATCCTAAGAAATAAATTTGAAATTGAATAAGTTCTATGGGAAATGGAGCTTTATTGTGTAAATTTTCAACATCGGTTCTCCGGGTCGTCGTCAGACGCAGGCGGGTAGCAAATGTGGCAAAAACAGTTGACATCGTAATCACGCGAAAAAATCGATACTGGCGTGAACATTGGCACCAGTGAGCGGCCGCCGTGTGTATCAACCTGTCCTGATTGGTTCTCGTTTCTTCCATTTCTCCTTGAGATGTCTGTACGTCGCATCCAACTCGATATGTCTGTTGATGCATGACTCATCTGAATGCATCGCCTCGAGGAACTCTCGACCTTTCTTGGAGGAACACGCAGCGACAATCCGAGTTTTATCCCAAGCGAAGGTGTGCCCGGTGTCTAGAGTATGCATAGCTGTTTGGGACAGATGGTCCCGCCTCTTTACTGCCGACTGATGTTCATAGATGCGTTTAGAGGCGGATTTGCCTGTCTGACCACAATACACGGCATCACATGCTTCACACGGGATCTTGTAGATGACTTCTTTCTTATCCAAATAGTTGACCCTATCCTTAGGGTGGACAAGCTGGGTACGCAAAGTAATTGTCGGTTTGTGCGCCACATGAATTTGGTGCTTCCTTAGGTGTCTTTCGACGAGTTCAGACACATTCTTGATGTAAGGAAGGGTTCGCCATGTATTTATTTTTGGCGCCTCGTTAGAACTACTTGGTTCCTTTTCTTTCGATTTCTGTCCTTTCAAGTATCGGCGTGCAAAATCCTTAGGGTACCCGTTCTGCGAAAATAATTCACACAAGTAATGCAGTTCGATTCGATAGCCTTCTTCATCGGAGCAAAGTGTTTTTGCTCGACTGAGAAGACTGTTGACAGCATTCCGTTGGTGAGCGATAGGCTGATTACTCTCATAAGGCAGAATAACTTCGGCATAAGTTTCCTTGCGATAAACCGATGTGCGTAGTGTTCCGTCGGTCTTTCGTTGTACGAGAATATCCAGGAGTGGGAGTTTATTGTCAACTTCCTTTTCGAGTGTGAATTGGATTCCTGGGATTGCGGAGTTGATGGTGTTATGGAGCATTTCCAGTTGGTCCTTTTTAACGACAACAAATGTGTCGTCTACATAACGTAGCCATAGTTGAGGATTAACTAACGGAAGAGCCGTGGCCTCGAGTTTCTGCATTGCGATTTCGGCGAGAAAACCAGAGATGGGTGACCCCATTGGAGCTCCTTTCAGTTGCTTATAGCATTTTTCGGTCGAATAAAAAGTTAGTTTCAAAAACATAGGTCCATGAGTTCGAGTACGGCCGCTGCTGGAACATCCGTATCGTGGGACAACAGAAGTTCCTTTGTGTATTGTTTTTGCTAGTGTTAACGGTATAGACGTGAAGAGGAAACAACATCGAAGGAGACCATTATTTCATCTGTGGAGATTTTGGTTCCTTTTTAATTTCTTTAGAAACTCCGTTGAATTCTCAATTAAGGTTTCACAATTCTTCGTAAGCGGATGAAGCTTTTTGGAATAACCACTTGGAAATTTTTATAGTTGGGCGCACCGATCAAAGGACACTATAGGTCGCAGTGGAACTTTCAGTTTTGTGAACTTTAGGCAGTCCATAAATCTTCGCGATGGTTGGTTCCGTTTGTCACAGGGATTTAGCAATATTTCCTGACAGTTGCTTCTGCCCTGTGAGACGTTTCAACACTTTATCAATAGATGAATTCAGTGTCTTTGTAGGGTCCACAGAGAGTGGTTCGTAGGTGGATCCATCTTCTAACAATGACAGCATCTTCTCATTGTAGTCTGTTTTTGTTCAAAACCGCAATCGCGCCTCCTTTGTCCGCGGGGAGAATGATAATATCCTTGTCAGTTTTAAGACCCTTTAACGCTTTCATCTCTTCATGTGATAGTGCTGAAAAATGTTTCCGGCCTTTTTAAAGGCTTGTATGGTACTATTTCGTATTGTAAACCGTTCATCTTCTGAGAGGTTCACATTCGATATGATGGATTCAAGCTTGCAAGAAACCCCAAATAGTTTTGAGTCAGAAAGATTGTATTTCAAACCTTTGGAAAGCACGTTCTCTTCCGTTGTCGTGAGTATTCTCGATGACAGATTTACGACCTTCTTTGAACACTTCTGATTTGTGTCGGTTTGTTGTGAAATGTTCGAACATTTTTCTGTCTAAAATATTCCGCTTCTTCTGTCGTTCGCGTTCTGAAGCACGGGCAATCGTGTCGTTTAGGGATTCAAATAATTGTGAAGGAAGCTGTTCTCGGCAACTCTCCATGTGCCGCTCCTTAGAAACTTGGAATTTTTGGAGTCGGAAATGGGCATCAGTTATGAAAGCACCAAGCATGCTTCGCCCGTAACGGGTCGCAATTTGGTATCCCAGGGTAGACTTAACGGCAGGTTTCACGTGTACGGACTTCGGTAAAATCTGCTTCTTCCGACATCTGTGTAGAAATGCTATATATAATTCTTCCCAAAAAGGAAATATTATATTGGTTTTCTTAAGCTCTGTTTTAAATTTAGCAGATAACACGTGGCCTGAAAGGGTCACAAATAACTTTCAGCATTAACAAGCGGTTAAAGCGAGTGCAAAAACGCCCAAATATCATTTAGTACGTCACAAAAGCCATCACCATTGAAAATATCAACAGTCTCCTTTTTAGACTGAGGGAACAGCGAAACAGTAGTGTTTTTTGTGCGCAAAGTAAGCCGAGTGGATAGAAGCGATGGTCTATGTTTTTTTCGTGAATAAGTGTTGAATTTTTGCTCTAAGCTCGTTTATCCAATTTTATCCATGTTATAATGTAACTCTGACTTACCTTCCATTAACGTGACCCAGTTGTGAAAAAGCCGATGGCCGTGATAGAATTTGAACCCACCGCAACAAGAATAAGGTTGAAGAAGACCAACACTCAAACCCCCTGTGCTACGATACCAAGACCCGTTTACTAAAGATTTCAGTCAATTTAGCCTCCAAACAGCATACTGCAGCAAATTGAATTAATCAGTTCTATATCAAACTTGGTGAAATCTATAATTCGCAGTAGGCTGTGCGAGTAACGACCGATATTCGATTGCACCTACCACTCCAGTTGAGCCCCCGTTGATCCTTAGCTCAGGTGAGTAGGGTATTGGCTGTACTCAAGCGTTGTCTTCGTTGTTGTGGGTGTGAATATAACTGTGGCTGCGGATTCCTGTAAAATTATGTCCAATTACTTATTTATATCTACTGAATAATTTTAATCAGTGGCATTCCTCGGTTGTAAAACTTATAATATCAGTATCAGTATATTTGAGGGAGATGTAGGTGAGTCACCTTTGAATTCCCTATTTGTACATTAAGTTCATTTAAAAATATGGGGGACTCACTAAAATCACGCGTAATGAAACGTTTTTAATTAACAGTTTCATTCATTCATTCAGCACTTTAAAGATATATGTGTTCAAATGAGTCAAAACTGGGAACGTGCAAATATTGAAAAATGGTGTTAATTAAAATGCCTCGTGAAAGTAACATCGAAAAAAGTTTTTTTTGGTAATGCACAGATGCGTGCTTCGCTCTGCTGTACAGTCTTTAACGATTCCCCTTACGGATAAGCATAAGGACCTTCGCTGATTAATTTGATTTTGGAAATCATAGATAATTCTTAAGAATAGTGTTTAATAAGTTGAGATACTTTTTTATCCTGTCAATAAGAGAGGGCAGAAATATTAAACTTGATTGTGAAAACGCAAAATGAGTATAAAAACACAGTAAAATTAAAGTATCTACTGAATAACGAAAAGGCATAAGCAGCACACACTTGGGCTTCTGTTTACCGAGGAATATCAGGGATCAGGGGAGAAAATTGCCATAAGTTGAAAGCTAAGTCAATAAACTGATTCCAAAGATCAGCAGTGGTTTACGATTTGCAGAAGAGAATCTCCCAACTTACTTAAGAGAGTTTTGTCAAATACAAAAAAACCTGCTAAAAGAAACCAATTTGAGAAATAATTTGGCGATAAGATGGTTAACCCGACGAAGCTGTTTATACCATTTATTACTAAATGTCAGTAGGGCTGCTTATTTATCATTCTCACAGGACATTTTGTAAAAATAAGTTTGAGAACGGGATTTTTTTCTCTTTATCATTTCGGAATTTTCTAAATAAACGTTTTAAATTTCCTTTTTTTGAGTTTTCATTATCGTAAAATATCAACGTTACCTTACCAATCAGTTTGTTTTAATGTATATAATAAATAAACTCTCAATTGTGAGGAAACTTTAAAAAGTGTTTTGTCCAATGGGGGCCTTAGTTTGGCTGCGGGCGCTTTGGCAATATTATTAATTTTTGTTAACAGAATGGAAGGAAATTTATCGAATCCCGAAGATATAAAGGAAAGAATAGTTCTCCTTGAGAAATTACTCTGTGATCCATATTCGGATTTAAATATCGACCGTGTACTTGACGTCTTCGTCTCAGCCGTCCTTGATAATCAGCGTGCCCACAGCAATTCGGAGAATTCTCCAATTCGTCCCTTTTCTGAAAGGTGAGCGTGCTTATTGCATTCCGATTTGGTGGGAGTGGAACCTATTTCCACTTCTCATGTCCCAATGCTTTTCGCAATTGCAAGCCGTGGCAGCGATGTCGTATGGCATGTGTGACCCCTTCACTCCGAAGAAATGTATGGTCAGGATTTTTACTTTATGTATAGATCTTTTGGCTTGACGATGTATCAAACTTTTAGCTTTTTTTTCAATTAAATTCGAATGCTGCGTCTGGCTTTACGCTTCCTTTAATAGTCCCTGTCTAGAAATTTACATTCCACCCTTGACCATTCCTCCTCTAAGTTACAGCGAGCCCTGACGTCAGCCGCATGGTTTCTAAGCTCTGTTGTTTTTTGGAAAATTCATCGATAATTTTGAGCCACCTAACTACCGTAATAGGCATTTCGCTGGAAACATCTGGCGGTCAAGTGTCTGGAAAGTGCCTTTATATTTCAATTCTTAGCAGACATTTAAGACACCTGCCTTCAGGGACTTCAGAAGCGAAATGTTTGCAAAGCGAATATTTGCACTCACCCGATCTTTAGGGCATTATGGGAATAATCAGGGCTTAACATACGAAAATAATATTTTTCGGACTAGTTCCCAGTGTGGTATCAAAGACTGCATTCGACTTTTACTGCCGACCAGATTAGTTTTGTAATATGAACAATCCGTTTACATGGAATTTTCGGTAAAAAAACTGGTGATTTGATCTGTGGACAATGTACGTGCATTTGTGCATCTAAATTTTACGGCAGGATGCGGATCGTTAGTGATTGCAAAGACTTGCACAGTTTATATAGCCTTTCTCCGAGGTTGACTTCCGTCGACGGGGTCGATTACTTCACCTTACTCTGTTCGAACATTGCTACTTCAAAATCACTTCCATTAGGCATAAAGTATTAAGTCAGTTGATGGCCCGTACTGTAAAAATTAACGCCCCCGTTTTCTATCTTTCCAGTATGTAGATATTTTTTGTCATACTGGAATTTATATTTTATAGTCCGCAGTAACTTACCAGTTGTATAGTAGCGCCGAATGGGCCCCAAGTAAGAATTTTATCGAGCACATTTTAATAAATGGAATCTACGCTCACAGAGCCCAAGTTATTGCAAGTTCGACGAATTGCATCGATATTAACTACCTGGATCAGCAGCGGCTACTTAGAACTGTCGGAGGTTTCTTTGTGTTCAATGGCTAAAAACTTGTCCGAGCTGAGTAATTGAAAAACAGATTTAAGACAAGGTTCGTTTCTATCGACCTTTATCTGTCCAAAACCACTTGTATGGTCTTTTCAATAATTATTCTTCCATAGCCCTCATACTTCAACTGGAAGCTTACGGGTCTTAGTGTTTACAGCTTGAGTTCCAATCGCACTAGGAGAATAAGGCCAGTTGTTTCCTAAAAACATCTACACGCTTAAACTCAGGCCTATCTTAAATTATTGCCTTTGGCTGCAGTCGGCCATTGGCAGAGTTATGCGGAATGTTTACCTTGAGATCTCACAAGCCGCTTACCACGGAGCCAAATGCGCTCATTATCTGTTTTCACCGCAATCGTTCAGATCACCTCCATCAACTTACTCTCCATAGCTACGCTGAGAGGATTTCTTCTGCAGGTTGTAGCTTCGCATGACCGAACCACCTCAATTAGTGAACAGAGAGGGAGGTACACGTAAGCAGTTGGGCATGGAGCGCGAAACATAGGCGGTATTGAGTGAAAGATACCAGGTGACGGAGTGTGTTCAAAGTTCTCCTATCAATTTTGTTCATATGAGCCTAGTCTTTTTTCTGATCAATGTCCTGCACATTCTAAATCTTAAGACTGGGCCGATCAATGGTCTTTCGCGCCCGTCGTTTGGTAAAAATTTCGACCTCAAAAGAAGTTGGCTGGAGCTCCATGTATGCAACACCTTTGCAATTATCTTCGAAAACTAAACCTTAGACGCTCACTTATTTTGATTCCTGTCTTATGCGTTGTTTCCCATCGAGGACGGCACACATCCACCAACACCTGTGTCTCGCGAACATAGTTTAATTGCGTAATTTACTGACAAGGACCTCCTGTAACGCATGTAAGCTACCAACCATCTTGCCGTAGTTGACGTGATTACGCAGGATTAAGTAATGCTCAAAACTATCACGGATGCTCTGGGTGACGTCAGCCTACCAAACTATGGCCCTCTGTGATATAATGTCCCGATTAACCTTGGCTACATGAATTGTTATGATGCGGTATTATTATGCGACAATGCTCTTGTTGATGAAACCCGCATATCAGCGTGCAGCCCGGTTCCCAACAGCCACCCGACCTTTTTCCTCATAACCCCAACCTCGAGTTTCTGCCTTATTTAATGCCTAAACCTCCCTAATCTCTTACTCATTTTCAGTTTTTTGCTTGACTGGAGCACAAGAAACCTTTTTGAAATGAGACGTTCTTCCGACTATTTAGCTTCACTCTATACGATTGCTGAGTTCCAACTAAAGTTCTTTGCTAACCAGGTGTTCGCTCGTTTTTTTTTTCTCAAATAGTTTCAATATCATGGATCTTTCACGCAGTAGAATTCATTATTTTGTTTTCAAGGGTGTATTGTTCCGCCACTGACGAGTCACACGTTTCACAGACAATGTAGTCCAGATAGCTGATTGTACAGATTTCTCTCCTATTCCAGCAGCGTCCATTTTTTAAAATGCCCCAAAAATATTAAACTGACTTGCTTGTTTATCGCCCAGTTTCTTTGACTTTACTCGTCAACTTATTATTGCCTATTTTCAAGTCACTGTGACGCGGAAGCGTACGGCAGAACTCTTCCTTTCCAGTTTGTTTTTAACTGAATTTTTCAGATCACCTCTTTTTGAAAAAAATTGCCCATTTTGTCAATCTCTATTGGACTAACAACGAGGGGTGTTTTGCTTTAACCTACATAGATACGACCGTACAGGTTCTTGAACCTTCATTATGTAATTTTTTTTAAAACTGAATGGGCAGGGAGATCATTGTTGGCTCGACCTAAATGTTACTGGAAGTTTGTGACAAATATTTGATAATTGTTGTCTCCTCTTGTCTGCTTTGTCAGTCTACCTATGAGACCTGTTGTCAAACCCCAGGCAACAGCATTGAACTTGCTGCAGCATTGACCTTTTCCTTTAAGTAGACTTTTTAATGGGAAGCCAAATTGCAGTATGGATTAGCATTGGGATGTCGCGCCGACTTTTGGTTGTTCCTGTTCACAGTCGGCTGTGCAAACCATACTAGTGGCAAGTAGGCTTTAAATCCTTCACTGATTTTCGGTAACTGCATAAACTTTATCGTATGTACTAAAAAAGATCTACAACAGTCCTATTTCTTATCATCTGTAGGTAGTAAGGAAACACGTTTGTTTGAGAATTTCAAGATTCTCAGATGAATACTTGCATAGCCAACTATCCTCAGGTTTCTGAATACCGCTTGCCACTGATAAGACCTGATGCACTGCACATTGCACTGGTGGCTTTTTCAGAGAAACACGAGAAGGCGCAGGAGTTTGTTTCGTTTAAAATATACGACGTGCAATTTGGAATGTTTTAAAAAAGCTCAACCGCTGTCGTTTTTGAATTATGCTGGAATTCGTAAACACAGTTTCAGCTACTACTACTACTATATAGGAAATTATTTTTGTACGCATCCTTCTCAGGAACCATTTTAAATTTTACACAAGCACCGTAAATGGATAGGAAGAATGAGCACTACTAAGGTAGCGACTTGTTGGCGTGTATTCAGCATACAGATTGCCGGAAAGATGCTCAGTATGTTGTCATTTATGACTGGTGCTAGGAAATTATACCACAACACTCGGTATTGCAATTCCAATTACTATTTATTTTTACTTGCAGGCGGAATTAGACCTTTTTCTTCAATGCCTCGTGCGTTTCAGCGTTCGCTGGTTGTGTTCTTTGAAGGACTTCCGTCTAGCATTTGGTGTAGGTTTTTTGTCAGTGTACGGTACTCGCTGGTCTAGGCCAATAAAGCGGGTAAAGTTGAACCTTAAGCATTAGCTACTGCCTAGTTTTTTCCGCGTGTCCAAAGTCTGCACGCGTTTTCACAATTGACTTTTCTCAGAGCTGTCAGTGTCATAAAATGCTGGACTCCTTTCAGTGTTCGCTTTTTGTTTCGCTTCGGGAGTAAGCCATGTTTTCTCTCACCCAGGCGCATTTTTCTGTTAAACGAATTCCACGAAAGAACCCGCATTTGTTATCCTAATGCTTGCGAGATCGAAACAAACCAGAGGAACTCCGTACAATTTCGCTCTTTGGTAACCCTCATATTGACGGATCATTCGTATAATCACTTGAACACTGCAGATCTCGCTTGGAAGGCTCTTCAGGCTGACAGTTAGGGCGAAAATAGTGAGACGGAAGACCAAAAATAATGCTTATTTTGATTTATACATCATGCAGTAGCTATAAGATTAATACGGAACCCTGGGCTTTAGAGCACTTGTCACACTTGCTAGACCCGATGACCTCGTTTTTCTCGCAAACCGGTTTCTGATGAGTTAGCGACCAGACCGTGTGTGGTAGGCGTAGACGTGACCTCAGCCCAGTCTGACACCACGAACCCGTACACTCTCAGTCGTCTGGATTTCTTCTTGTCATCTAAGCACGGCGGACGTTGGGGAACGAAGTGAGCTATATTCCGCTCCAGTCGGCACCGTTATGATCGAATTCATGCGCGAGTGGCCAGTGCGTTCTCCGAGGCATCTGTGACCCTTGTCTTTTTCAATGGACACACTGTCTTTTTCGGACGCCTTCAGAGTTGAACGTGCTTATATGACATTCCGACAGGACACGGGACTTGAAACGCCCTTCCCCTAGGTAATTCAGGTGGTCTTGCGTCAAATTTCTGGAAGGGCAAATATCCCCCGTGTCCTAACACTGCCTTAGCCCTAACTCTACTCTTAATCCTAACGCTAATTTTCCTGGAATCTAGCGTAAAGTCACCTGTATTTCGAGCGGTTCCTTTTCCCTTGTTCTTCCGGGGTGGGGCATCCCAGAGATGCCAACCGTTTTCAGTGCGTTTTATCGGTGTTGCTATGCGCGACCTGTTACTATTTACGCTTTGTCATCCCCAATCAATCAGTTTAAGGAATTTTAGTAAATGTAAACTGCAACAGGTACTGTGGAACCAGATGATTTTGTTATCGTGTGGGTTTACGTGGACGGGGAATCCTACAGTGAGTTCGATCAGAGCTACTCTAAAGTAGTTACTATTTCCAGACTGCCAACAGTGTTTAGTTTGTTACCAATAAAGAACTATCCGGTTTTACTGTCTAATAGCGTTCGGATTATCACTCTCAGGCTCTGCCACACACCTTCAATGGTGAATCCGGCACTTTGAAATCAGACTTAACACCTGTTAATGCAAACACTCTACCTGATTTCAAAAATCCTCTTGCTCATCCCACCTCATTACAGGTTCGCTTCCGCTGCCAGTCGGCTGCAATGTCTGCGGCGACAGAGACGAGACTTCAGTTTCATAGCCAGTCTTGGACGTGGTGCCTATGGCCGGGTGAATCTTGTACGGGAGACGGCAACTGGCCGAATCTGTGCCATGAAGATTCTAAAAAAGAGCAAGATGCTCAGCCAACATGCTGACTTTTGGGCTGAGCGTGAGATAATGGCTAGAAGTACCTCTCCCTGGCTTGTGCGTCTCTTCTACGCCTTTCAGGCACGTTCCTTAATATAACCTTCCCATTCTGCATTGCAATTTGTATCAAAGACCTAGTCACTGAAACTTTACTGCTTGATCCCTTTGCTCGCAAATGTCAAGTTAATGTTTATAGTCAAGACGATTGAACGAGCTTGTAAGACTAGTTCACGATAGCTTCATATATAGGTCGATGTTTCGGCCTGCCAGGTGAGGCAGAGGCTAAGAAACGTTGAAGATCAGTAAAAATCGTTTGCGTTCGTTGATGAACGCTCACCGATCGATGACGGAACTCACTCGTTCCGTTATGCCTTGAGGCTCACTCTCGAGCCCCGCCAGCAGCCTCACAGTGGCTAGTAGTAGAATAGGCAGACTAATATTGCCGGCAAAGACAATGGAGACTGTAATGACCATTTCTGGCTTATAAACCGTGGTTAGCCAGTCATAACCAACCCCAGGTGGTGTACCACCCGTTGCTCAATGGCTAGAGCGTTGGACTTCTGATCAACGGGTCGCGGGTTCGATCCTCGGGTATTGCAGCACCTGGGGTTGGGTATGCCTGGTTGACGACGGCTAGTAAGCCAGAAATATCCATTCCAGCTTCCTTTGTCTATGCCGGCAATATTCATCTACCTCACCATGATTGTTTCTGAATTCGTTCATCGTATTTGATTCAGCCAACCGCATGCAGTACATTAAACCCCTCTTGAACAATCGCCTTCCGTCAAAAATGCGTTGATCACGGACCGCTGATAGAAGGGGTCAGATTTTGACTGAAGATCGCAGTTGTGCACAGAAGATGGCTGAGTGCGCCCGGGTGTTTAATGCGTTTTTATGCCGCATGAGCTGTCATGCGCTAGTCGACGAAAACACCATTACTATGCTCTTCAATAAGTAGTTCGTATGCACTACCCGACCCCTTTCCTAGGGATCTTCGGAGTGAAACACACTTGATGTCAGTAAGCTGCGAGCTGCTTGAAGTTATGCGGGCGGTTCATAAACTTAGACCTATTTGAACGTGATGACTAGTTCATAGGAGCTTTGATCATGCCTCTTTGTCGAGAAATCCTTCAGTACAAAGATGTTCCGACTACGACGGGAGGCATTCCAAAGCTGACGCTAAAAAATTCCGAAACTGATCAGGGTTCGAGGGTGCAGAAATAAGTTCCCTAGTTCAGCGCACACAACATTCTATTCAGGTGTCGCGGATATGTCATTGGCGGTTGGGACATTCAAACTGGAATTGTTTGGTTCGTTCCGTCATTGTCTGTCTGAAGAGGCCTAGTCCACAACTGGATAGAAACTAGTAGGAGGTCGTCAAGGAACGTCAGGAGGCAATCGTCTGATAAGGTGCGTTTCACCACACACCTCCAACCGCCCCCGCTGCCTTGTGGGTAGGCTCTTAAGCCAAATCACCAGAGGAGACAACCTCGAAAAAAATATGTGGCTGTTGGGGACCCGCCCGTACTCACAATCCCCAAGGCACCTCATGAAAATATGTCCGAATATAGTACTACGATCCATGCTACGGCGTCCGCGGGAACCGACGCGCTTCGCAACCAGAGTCCAGTGGTACTGGCGAATAGTATGCGAGCTGTACTACTCAATCGGAATCGGACCCTTGGTATTGGATGCTGGAATGTGCGAACGTTCCTGGACCCTGGTACCCAAAATCTGACGGCACGCAGCCTTTATCAGTACAACGTAGATGTATGCTGCCTGTCAGAAGTCCGAATACCTAACTCAGGCTCTCTGGAAATAAAGATCCTGGGAGCCAACTCACACTTCAGCCTGTACCACAGTGGTCCTCGTGATTTTTCTGTTAGACATGGTGTGGCGAATGCCCTTTCGAAACAAGCGAACCGTGCACTGCTTGCTTGGGAACCAGTTACCGAACGGATGTCCTATGTGCGACTGAAAGGTCACTCCAAAAGCATATCTATCGTCTCCGTGTACGCACCAACTTCTGCTGCCGAACAGCACGGCAAAGAAACGTTTTACTTGCAACTGCAAGCGTTAGTTGAAAGACTCCCGCGCCGCGATCTGTTAATTGTTGCTGGGGCCTGGAATAGCCGAACTGAACGTGGTGACTCCACTAACAGTCATCTTATTGGCCGTTTTGGGCTTGGTTGTCGATGTGAAAATGGGGAGAGACTGCTAAACTTTGCTTACCAGAACCTACTGTTTGTCACGAACATGGGCTTCCAGCACCGCCACAAACACCTACTGACCTGGTATTCAAATGACGGTCATACGGCCAGTTAGTTCACGGTTCCGCAGCTGGGTTCATGATAGCAGATCGATGTGTGGTGCCGAGACTGGTAATGCCTATGGGTCTGACCATGTTCTCACCCATACACGCCTGAAAGTGCACTTATCATCCGCACCCAAAATTGCACGTGATATCGCCAAAATCCGGCAACCCGGCACTGCCGAGGTCCTAGACAGAGAAATCCGGTCCTGTTTTACTTCACGAACAGACGGAGAAGGCAGTAGTGAGTGGTCATCACTAAAGGCATTAGTCTATGGGTCAGCTGAGAAAATATTTAGGTTTACTCAGCGACGCTGCAGTGATTGGATCAACGGAATAACCCTACAGTTGTCTGCCCAGACGGCTCGAGCCAGGTCCCGCAACGATGCTTCCTTCCACCAACTCCGAAAGATGACGGCAAAATCGGCTAGGGAGGACCGGAAGAAATATCGGGCTAAAATAGCAACCTCGATGAAGCAGGCCTCAAACGTAGCTGACACTCGAAAACTCTACCAAATTATCCGCCAATTTAATGGTAGGCGCTCTGCACTGCACGCTTCTGTTCGTGACGTAAATGGCAGCTTTATTGCTGAAAACCCGGCCAAGGTCGAGCGCTGGTGTGAGCACTTCTAAAACCTTCTAAATTTCGATACCGAGCCCAGGACCTCCTTACCACGTGCAACGGAGTCTCCTCCCTCTCCTGCTTATGCAGTTTCATGCGACACCCCTTCTAAAGGAGAAGTAACTGATGCCATAAGAAGGTTGCGCAACAACAAGGCACCTGGAGAGGACGGTATACCCCCTGAAATCTACAAGTCTAGTGTCGAAAAACTGGCGCCCTGGCTCCATGAGGTGATTGTACGAGCGTGGAGAGACGAGGTTGTTCCTAATGACTGGGGCTCAGGCATCCTTGTGTCTGTCCACAAGAAGGGAGACAAAACGAGATGCGAAAGCTACCGTGGCATAATTCTTCTCGACGTTGCTGCTAAAATCTTCGCTGTTGTCCTTCTTAGGCGATTCCAGGCTGTGCGTGACTCTAGGACGAGGCCCAACCCAGCCGGATTCCGTGCTGGGCGTGGATGCGTGGACCAAATATTCACACTAAGGCGTATCCTTGAATCCCGCATAGGTACCAGCAACCGACAGCCGTATGTTTCGTCGACCTCGCCGCCGCGTTCGATTCCGTCCATCGTGAATCCTTATGGCGGCTAATGGCACTAGATGGCCTAACATCGAAAATCATCGCCCTGATCAAGGCCTATCAAAGCTCAACCACTGCACGAGTTTAGATCCATAACAATCTTTCACAAGCATTCGATATCCGGTTTGGCGTTCGACAAGGTTGTATTTTGTCGCCCATCCTGTTCAACTACGCTATCGACTGGATTCTTGGGAAGGCCCTGCATGAAGAGGACGGTGTTGAGCTTGCACCCGGACGCCGGCTGGCTGACCTCGACTACGCAGAGGATATTGCCTTACTAGCCTCAAACGCTGGTGATCTACAGTCTAAGGTGTTGCGGGTGAACGAAGTCACTAAATCGGTCGGCTTGTCCAAAAACGCGGGGAAGACCAAAGTTTTTTCAAGCTGCATCCCTGCCCAGGAAAAAGCACCTCTCGAGATTATTGGCTGTCGACTTGAAGAGGTATACAGTTTCAAATACCTTGGGGCGAGTTTGCTGCCGAATGGACAGAGTAAAAATGACATTGTCTCCCGAATCGATACTGCTCGTCGGGTTTTCTCAAGCCTTAGAAAGTGCCTGTGGACCCGACGCGACATTTCTATCAACACAAAGATTCGCATATAACGTGCGTCTGTGCGGTCTGTCCTTCTCTATGGTTGTGAATGCTGGGTTACACGCATTGAAGATGATCGAAAACTGGAGGCATTTGATCATCACTGCTTGAGGACCGTTCTCCGAATGAAGTACACAGACTTAGTCTAGGATGAGACAGTCCGCAATCGCTGCGAAAATATCGCAAGGATATCCAAAGCCATCCAAGAATGACAACTGAGGTGGTTCGGACACGTTCTGCGTCGCCCACCTTACGAGCTCAGTGTTACTGCCCTTGAACCGACTCCACTACCCAATTGGAGACGTCGAAGAAGGAGTCAGCTCAAAACTTGGCTCGACGCAGTTCGTAATGACATGGAAGTTGTTCTTGGCAATGAAGTAGAGAAGAGAAATCATTAGGGCAGTGGTGGTGCTATCGTTGCAGTTAAGGAAGCGAAACGGGTTAAAAGCATAAGTCTCCGAGGGTAATAATACAAGGAGTTAGATGACGAGGCTAGATGCCAAAAAGGAGTGTTAAAAGGGGCATTGCGTCTCTCAGGGCACGACCGCTTGGGCATCAACCAGAGCCGTCTTTTCGGCGATCGCATCTAATAGAGGCTGACGTTTGTGTCGGTATCGAACAGCCAGGTTACGCAGTTCTGTCTCCAGATCACGACTCAGATTGACCAGCAGCTGCTCCAGTTCTGTGTAGGATAGTTTGGCCAGACCGCCAGGCTCATTAGCCAGGGCCAGCGCATTAGAGCCCCTGGCGCTGGCGTTGTTATGCTGGTCAGGCGGTGACATGCCACACAGGAGACCGCCCTCTTGGAAGGCCCGCGAAAAAGGGGCAAAGGGACGCTGGCCGACGGCGACAGGGCGCGGTGCGGCCATCCCTCCAACGAGACCACAGTCTCGCTGGGCGGCCGCTACGGCAGCCGCTGCATCCTCATCACCACCACCACGTGGAGGAGTGCTGGCGCCAGAATTTTCCGGCCTAAAACACGAGTAGACATAGGCAATAGTAACAAGTATACTGGTAATTTTTATCCTATTTGCAGTGACAAGCTAGCCCACGCCGTATCGGTATCGGTGAGGTTGCCCTTGTTAAAAATCCTGATCAAGTTTTTGTAGCGGACCAGGCCGAGCGATGATACAATTAGGTGTGGAGCTAGCCGTTCGCATTCTCTCCTAGATCCTGTCTTCTTAACTCTGTTATGACACCGAGTCCAGGAGGGAGTACGGTAAATGCGGCACAAATCATCGCACCTGCTTCCAGCCTGTCTGCCTGTCGTGAAGCACCCGGTCGGCACAATGGAAATCGACGGTCGAACTGTCATTTGTCACCATACCTCAACTGCAGGTTGGCATTAGTGATTGTTCGCCACAATGCGACTGCCTGGGGACCCTAGCCCGTCCTACAATCAGGTCGGGTCTGTGAATGTTCACTCGTCCACATGACACTGAACGTTTCTGATAGTAACTGGCAGAGCGCAAGCCGCTGACTTAGCAGCAGAGGGGTGTAATTGAAATTTACTGAACCCCGGTTCAACTCCCGGGTTTTACCCCATTCGGGATGCTGCGACTACTGTGTAGCACAATCAGGTGAGAATCCAGCGAGTAAGATATTAGGCATCGTTTAACGTTTAAAGTGAATTTGTGTGGCTTGAGACAGGTCCAGAGTTATGATAACTTATGCAATTACCATGACAGTAGCGGTGTATCCCAATAGGGGACCTCAAAAGGACAAACCAAGCGGTAACCGCAGGCATGTATGTGTGGAAAAAGCCGCCAAATTACGGCAGGATATGCAGTAGGTGATGAAACTTACAAGACACTACCCAAAATGAAGAAACGCCTATTCATGCAGAAATGGTCATTTGAGTGAATTCAAAAGACAAGGAAGTCTGACTTGAAGTTCGACTTGATTCGCACGTCTGGATATGCTGGCGTTAAATTGTTAATATTTCCAGTCCCTCGTTCTAAGTCCAGTCACGGAAGAACTCGTCAGCAAACTAGTAGTTATTCTTTATTCGGTGAGTTCCGAAACCTGCGTATCAGTGCATGGACTTTAAAGGTCTGCCATCAGAGTCCATGGCAGCATGGGCCTGCTCATGGCAATATCAGCGATCGATGTCGTTTTCGAGCCGGCAGCCTCTCAAAATTGAACTTAACCACATCCATTTACTTCTACTTGGGCTAGCATTGCAGTTAGCCCCCCACTGGATCAACATGAGGGCATGTGTTATTGGGGGGGGGGGGGGGGAGGGGTTCACACCCACAAAACCTGCTACGCATGGGGTGTAATGGCACGTCTAGGTGCAGGCTCACACCACGCCAGCCACCCATGCCCGATTCAGCCTCGGACGAGATGCGAGAACTAACGTGGCTGCGAAGATCGTCACTATTGTCCTTCTCAGGCGATTCCAGGCTGTGCGCAACTCTAGTAGTGGGGAGGGGGGGCAACCAAGCCGGATTCCCTGCAGGGCGTGGATGTGCAGGCCAAATATTTACACTGAGGCACATCTTTTAATTCCGCCATAGTTACCAGCAACCGACGGCCGTCTGATATGTCGACTTTGCCATCACGTTCGATTTCGCCCATCGGGAATCCTTCTGGTGGATAATCGCACTAGATGGTATCCCCGAAAATCCTCGCCATGATCAAGGCCTATTACAGCTCAAGTACTGCGCGAGTTTTGGTTCATAACAATCTTTCACAACCATTCGGTATTCGATCTGCCGTTCGACAAGGTTGTATCCTGTTGCCCATTCCGTTCAACTATGATATCGACTGGATTCTTTGGAAGGTCCTGCGTGAAGAGAACGGTGTAGAGCTTGCACCCGGAGGCCGGCTGACTGATCTCGATTACGCCGATGATATCGTCTTACTAGCTTCAAGATTCGGTGAGCTGCCGTCTATGGTGTCGCGGGTGAATGAAGTCGCTAAATCGGTCGGCTTGTCCAAAACGCGGGGAATACCTATAAGTTTTTAAGCTAAATCCCTGCCCAGCAGAAGGCACCTCTCAAGATTTATGGCTGTCAACTTGAAGAGACGGACAGTTTCAAATACCTCGGGGCGAGGTAGCTGCCGAATGGACAGAGTGAGGATGGCATTGTCCCCCGAATCAATGCTGCTCGTCGGGTTTTCTCAAACCTAAGAAAGTGTCTGTGGACACGATCCGACATTTCTATCACCACGAAGATTCGTGTGTACCGTGCATCCGACCAGTCTATCCTTATGTTTAGCTTTGAATGCTCGGCTATACGCATGGAAGATGAGCGAAAACTGGAGATATTTGACCATCACTGCTTGAGGATCATCCTCCAAGGGAAGTTCACCGACATAGTCTCGAACGAGACAGTTCGCACTGGCTGAGAAAACATCGCAATAATATCCCAAGCCATCCAATAACGACGACTGAGGGGTTTTCGGCACATTCATCGTCGCCCACCTCACGAGCTCAGTGTCACTGCCCTTGATCCGACCCCGCTGCCCAATTGGAGGCGTTGAAGGGGGGGGGGGAGGGTTCAGCTCAAAACTTGGCTCGACACAGTTCGTAAAGACACGGAAGCCGTTAGTGGACCTTCGGTATTCGGCGTCCGTCGTTGACGAAGAGAATGGATTGAACTGTTCAGGTCTGCTGCCGCGGATCGTCATGCGTGGAGGAGCACAATCCGTGACATAATCGAGGCCGGCTAGATCAGGCATGATCGCAGCCGTAACAAGTACAAGTAAGTACCTCCTACAGCTCTGGATGATGGCAGCAAATTGACCTTGACAGCACAAGTCCCTGGCTTTCTGGTCACAGGGTCTCAAATTTTACCTGAATTTGAACACCATCGAAACCAAAAAGATATTTCATCGGCTTCGCACTTCGAGAGGGTCTCATTCTCTCTCCCTCCCTCCCTCCCTCTCTCTCTCTCTCTAGTGGGTGAGAATTTCGATAAGATGAACTGCCTCCTTAATTTCACTTTTTCTAAGTACCCTACAGGACAATGTCAGGAGAAAATAAAGCTATGGGTTCTCCCGGTGTCGACTGCGGTCTAGTGATTTTTTCAGAGTAAGGTTGGAGTGGCTTTGACAGATTTCAGTGAGTAGACTCTGAGCGCAGACTATTCCCAATTCATTTAGCCTCTCTGATTGCAATTTCGCCAAAAGACTCAACCGCAGACATTTGACGGCTACATATTTCTTCCCGAGCTGTAGACATCGGTCGAGTCTGAAAAAAACAGCTTTTCAGGTGGCTGGCCATGGCCACCTACATTTTTGCTCATAAGAAACCTTAAACGGCATATATCACATTTCCAATTATTTGCCAGACAGCCTTTGACATGTTTTAGATGTCGCATCGTGCAGCAGTCTTGGTAAGAGCACTCTGTTCTGTTGGCGTGAACTCGCTTGCCTATTGGAAACGCATTTCAGGCTGATGCCCGTAAACACTCAGAAACAGCCCCAATGCTATCGAGTTGGAAAGAACTACAGGAAACGTGCAGCCCGAATGAGAATTTGATCACAGAGGATGTAACATTGTTTCTTGGGTAGTTTGCACGTCGGCTACCATCATACTTTACTTGGCATATTTATGATCCCCCCACCCACGCAGGTTTTCATGCCTTCCTCCGGCAACACCATGCCGAGGCTGACTTTTTAACACCAAGAAAAACCAGTGTGCACTACAAGTTTACCTTTTAAGAGACAACAAATTTAAGCCTCAAGTTAGTAAATTTCGTCTTTTTTAAATTAAGTATTCACATTTAAAGCAATGTCGTGCGCTAGAGCAACATACGGAAATACGACGGTTTCCTCTACATTATTTATTCGCATAGGATATTGCCCACATATAAGTAAGTGGTTTAGTTCCTCGCCAAATTATACACTTCTGTTATTGACGAGAAGCAAAACATCCGAGGTACCCCAGACTAACCATCTGAATTAGAGCATCATATATATATATATATATATATATATATATATATATATATATATATATGGCAAAGACGTTATACCGTACTTCCGACATAGATACTAGCTAAAAGCCCAGACACGTGTTTCGCCGATGTTTCTGCTGCTGTTTGACACAGCAACGAGGGGTTCGGCTCCTCAGTGGGTCCCCCAGCGTTCTCTATGCGGTTTCTGGTATATGGACTCCAGAGAATAATCGGGTAAATAATTTCTGAAATTATTAAGTGCAGGACATGGAGTCAGGTGCTTCGGACATGACTTTTGATAATTTGGAACCGACAAAGACAAGGGAGGCCGGAATGGCCATTTCTGGCTTATTAGCCGTCATCAGCCAGTCATACCCAATCCCAAGTGTGGCACACCTGGGATTCGAACCCGACCTTTGGTATTTGAGTCGAACGCTCTACCATTGAGCCACATGGGCTCGTTGCTTTGTCGGTTGCGTCGGGAATATGATGATAAAGTGTGTGGCTCACCGATCTTAAGGAACATTTACGTTCCGTTGTGCCCTGGAACTCGTGATCAGAGTATCATTGCAGGCAATCGCATAAAGGACGTAGCATATGTTGATAATTTGGAACCGACAAAGACAAGGGAGACCGGAATGGCCATTTCTGGCTTATTAGCCGTCATCAGCCAGTCATACCCAATCCCAAGTGTGGCACACCCTGGGATTCGAACCCGCGACCTTGGTATTTGAGTCAACGCTTCTACCATTGAGCCATGGGCTCGTTGCTTTGTCGGTTGCGATCGGGAATATGATGATACAGTGTGTGGCTCACCGATCTGCTTAAGGAACATTTACGTTCCATTGTGCCCTGGAACTCGTGACTAGAGTACTCACAGGCAGTCGAATAGCGACGTGTAAAGCATATGTTGATAAGTTGGAACCGACAAAGACAAGGGAGACCGAATGGCCATTTCTGGCTTATTAGCCGTCATCAGCCAAAGTCATACCCGCAATCCCGCGTGGCATTCGGGATTCGAACCCGCGACCTTTGGTATTTGAGTCGAACGTTTCTACCATTGAGCCACGGGCTCGTTGCTTTGTCGGTTGCGATCGGGAATATGATGATAATTTGTGGCTCACCGATCTGCTTAAGGAACATTTACGTTCCGTTGTGCCCTGGAACTCAGACTAGAGTATTTCACAGGCAGTCGCATAGCGACGTGTAGCATATGTTGATAATTCCGAACCGACAAAGACAAGGGAGACCGGAATATTTCTGGCTTATTAGCCGTCATCAGCCAGTCATACCCAATCCCAAGTGGCACACCCGGGATTCGAACCCGCGACCTTTGGTATTTGAGTCGAACGCTCTACCATTGAGCCATGGGCTCTTTGCTTTGTCGGTTGCGATCGGGAATATGATGATAGTGTGTGGAGACATGTAGCATATATTGTTAAAGTGGAATCGACAAAGACAAGGGAGACTGGAATGGCCATTTCTGGCTTATTAACCGTCATCAGCCAGCTATACCCAA
Organism: Schistocephalus solidus; assembly: GCA_017591395.1. Classification (NCBI taxonomy): domain Eukaryota; kingdom Metazoa; phylum Platyhelminthes; class Cestoda; order Diphyllobothriidea; family Diphyllobothriidae; genus Schistocephalus; species Schistocephalus solidus. The sequence continues at coordinate 70,592 of WEDG01002297.1, forward strand.
ACCCAGGCGCTGCGGCGCCCGAGCTTCGAACTCGCGACCTTGTTGGGCAGAAGTCCAACGCTCTACCCACTGCGCCACGAGCTCGTTGTCTTGCCGGTTTCGATCGGGAATATTGACAATGGTAATGGGGCGCTCACCGATAGGTTACAGGACTCACTCGTCCCATTGTGCCTTTGGGTTAACTCTCAAGCCCCGCCAGCAGCCATTGTCTTCGCCCGTCAGCCTACTACTGGCGATAGCGAACGTTGTGCCAGAAGACACAATTACATGTTATACGTGCCTCCTTGAAGTATTAATAACCAGGCGCAGGCGGCTGTTTCATGTACACTACCGATCACCAGTACACTGCAGTCCTGTCTTCTACATTATTCAGTGTGGTATATACATCTGTGAAGTTGGTGCGTTCCCATCAATTTTTTGGTTCGAATCTCGCTCGATCCCACTTCACTTTTTAAGCCAGAAGAAGAGCCTAGGGCGTACAGACGATCGGTAATGATCCTGAAACAGCTGTCAATCTCTGGCTATGCCCTTAAAGTGTTGGGCTGTCTTTTGAATGATGCTGACTGAAATTATGTTAACAGCTTGCCGATCGCATACATTTTTGCACCACCACCACCGTTAATAGGTTATGCAGGCTGTCCTTTCACAGGGTGCCTCTAGTAAAGATGCTTTGCCCAAATTCTTGCCCGGAGTTTTTTCACCTATTTTTTTCAATCGAATGCTCCGTTTGTAGGACCTAAATTCACTCTACATGGTAATGGAGTACTTGCCAGGTGGAACACTAGTCAGTTGGATGGATGAGGTTGAGGTCATCTCTGAGACGGTCTGTAGATTCTACGCCGCCGAGATTGTCCTCGCCCTGGCTGACCTCCACGCCATGGGTTTCATTCATCGGGATCTGAAGCCAGACAACTTGCTGTTAGACATGAGTGGTCACTTAAAACTCGCTGACTTTGGTACCTGTGTTCATGTGGATCCCAACACCAAGCGCGTGCGCTGCGAGAGTGCTGTCGGAACGCCCGACTATATCAGCCCAGAAGTTCTCTTTTCACAGGTAAACAGCACTTACTTTCTGACCTAGTTCCTCTTACTTATCCACGTTTCGGCGTTATGAGGACCATTTTGCCAGAAGACATTACCGAAAGCAAGGGGGGGAGACTATAATTGCTAGTTCTGGCTTATTAGCTGTCATCAGCTGGCCATACCCAGCCCCAGCTGTCGCAACACCCGAGACTCGAACCCACGACCTTTTAGTGAGAACTAAAATGCTCTATCCACTGTGCCATGGGCTCGTTCTCCTGGCGGTTTCAATCGGGAATATTAACAAGGGTGGATGGGTGCTCACGGATTGGTTACAGGACTCACCCGTCCCGTTCTGCTTTGGGGCTCACTCTCGAGCTCTGCCAGCAGCCGCACAGTGGCTAGCATCTTATAGGCAAAAGGACTACCAAAATTTTAACCACAGGAGCAGTAGTTGACCAAGTAAGCGCACTGTAGTCTGCGTTTGCCTTGAATTTCATCTCGAACACAGGGCAAATAGTTCGACTTCATTAAATGCCAAATCTTGCCAGCATACTCTGAAGCATCTTGATTGTTTTTTTTTGAGGAACCGTCGATTTCAAGGATTTAGAGGGAAGGTGTTCTCTTGTTCAGCTGTTCACATCCTGCTGTTAATGTACATAGCCTGCTTCAAATAAAAGTCAATTTCTGTACGCGTTCGATGCACACGAGGTATTTTTATCTCAGTCTGTAGTTGCTGTTCTCGCGAAATTATTCCGTCCGTCGTATTTGCTGATGAACTCACTGATCAACCGAACTGCCTGTGGTTGCTTTAAACAGCCGCAGGAAATCGGCGAAACACAATTTTCATCTCTTAGTGTTGAATGTGCTGGCATGTTGGGCTTCGGGTGAAAATTGTATTGCTGAATCTCGACTTTAACTGCCTGCATACGTACCAACAATCAGAACTTGTCCCCCTCATATGATGTCGATTCTTTTTGTAGCTACAGTTCGTGAAATAACTAGGTCAGCGATGATTGAACCCAAAGCTGTCTGCCTTTTCACCCTTCTTGACTGTTTTGCACTTTTTCGTGGTCTCCACCTACAGAACTAATTGTCTCTCTGCGACTTCTACACCGCTTGAGGAACCCGCGTCAGCTGAATATTTCCGGCAAAGACAAGGGAGACTGGAATGACCCTTTCTGGCTTATAAGCCGTCATCAGCCAGTCATACCCAACCCCAGGTGGATAGAACTCGCGATCCGTTCACCAGAAGTCCAACACTCTAACCGCTTCAGCCGTTGGAGTCTGTCTTGTTTAAAGTATTTCTACGTAGAGGAGCCCTTCTTACCGAATGTCACATTCAGCAGAATTGGTTTACTTAAGCCTACCTATTTTTCGCTGTATGTATCTCCAAGCGCACACTTCGCAAAGTATTTCGAAATTGCGCATTTGTCTTTCTGTGACCCTTTAGTTTTATCCTATTACAATTTCGAGAACTTAACTTGGAAGGTCTCCGCAGGATAGAATTTAACTTCGCATGAATATTGGCAATCCAAGGCGGTTAGTAGTGATTTTTTTCGCGGTTGGTGAGACTCTTAACCGAACTAATTGGAGAGCCTGTATTATATGTGCTTTCACATGTATTCCGGCGCGCACTGCACACATTCCTACACTCTCGCCTTAAGAAAAGCGTGCGCTAGAACGCAAAATGTTTCTCAATTGCAGTTTTCATCGATCTGATAGATGGGTACCCTCTCCCCCATAAACGTTGGTGACACTCGACAGCTCAACCTAATTATCCGTCTGCCCTGAGTGAGTCTGTTCGCGCTGTTTACTGTTGACAACTCATGCGCCATGATGTGAGCAAGTCGAGCACCTCAACGTGGCTGATCAATCCATCACACATATGTGCTCTCCTCTGCAGCGGAGTTTATCCCACACCAACCTATGCAGTGTCATGCGACCCCCCACCCACGTCTGAGGCAGAAGTCGCCGATGTCATGCAAAGCTGCGCGACAATTAAGCTCCCGAAGAGGCTGGTATTCTACAGGGCCTGTGTCGACATTCTGGCGTCCTGTCTCCATGGGGTGATTCAGCAAGCGTGAAGAGATAAAAGCCTTCCTGATGAATGAGGCTCGGGCATCCTTTGGTCTGTATTCATGAAGGGAGATAGGACCAAGTACGAGATGTATCGTGGCTTAAATCTCATTGGCCTTGCTGAGAGAGTCTTCGTGGTTATCCTTCCCGAGGATTCCAGACTGTTTTTGAGTGTGTGTGTGCACCCTCGCAGTCAGTCCAATGTGTGTTGTATGGAATGGCTGACTGGCGGACTGAGAGTCTGGCTGCAATGGTTCCTTCTTTAGCACTCCGACTCAGTTGGGATCCGAACCGCCCCTCTCTCTTCCGTTGTGGTGTTCTTGGTTAGAGTAGAACTACAGAACGTAGACCTGTGCCATCTCCGGTCTTCTCGACTCTGTCTTGACACCGGGTCCATGTGGGTGAATGGAACAGAGAGTGAAGTAGATGCAGCACAAGTCTTCTCTCACTATAATCCAGCGCGAGTCACCGTCCCTGCACAGCATACGGTGGGCATCGTTGAACACTGCGGTCGAACTAGCGTGTGTGTGACTTTAGAACGAAGCCCAACCTTGCCGGATTCCGAGCTGGGTGTGGGTATGCGGACATAATATTATCAGTGAGGTGTATTCTTGAATTCCGCAATAGTCGACGCCTGCCTGCTTTTTGACTTCGTCGTCGCCTTCGATTTCCTCCATCATGAGTCACTGTAGCGCATAATGGAACTAGATGATGTACCGGCAAAGGTCCTTGCCATGCTGAGGGCTTAGTATCACTCTATTACTGCGCGAGTTCTGGTCCATATCAACCTATTCCAATCATTCGATATGCGATCGGGAGTTCGGCAGGCTTGAATCCTGTTGCCCATTGACTCTATTATTAGAAGGCCCCTACACGGTTCTGAGTCAAGCTGACTGAGTTCGACTAAACTGCCGATATAGCCTTGTTAGCTTCAAGCTTTGGTGATCTGCAGCCCATGGTATCATGGATGAGTAAAGTCGCGAATTCCGTCGCTGTATCCATAAAAACGGACAAAATCGGTGTTTTCGAGGTTCACTCCTGAGCAGGAGAAGGTGCCTCCCGAGCTTAAAGAAGCAGACCGTTTTAAATACCTTGGGCTGAGGCTGCTGCCGAATAGACAGAGTAAATACGACGTTATATCCCGAATCGATGCTGCTCGCCGAGTTTTCCAAAGCCTTAAAGAGTGCCTAGAGACCCGATGCTATTCTTTGACTGCCAAAAAAAATCAGCGTGTACAGTGAATCCGTCCGGTCAGTCCTTATCTGTGATTGTGAATGCTGGACTGTGTGCATAGAAGATGAGAGAAAACCGGAGTTATTTGACCACCGCTACTTGACGGCTCTCCTTCATTTCAATTGGGGCATTCCATCCTCGCTGTAAGTACATTGCGCTCGGATATCTCAGGCCATCTAAGAAAGAAAACTAAGGTTGTTTGGGCACTTATTCGTCGTCCACCTTATGAGCTTAGTGTTGCTGCCGTCGACCCGGTGTCGCCGCCAACGACTTTGAGACGTCAAAGAGGAGGAGGAGGAGGAGGGCAACTCACAATCTCGCTCGACACAGTTTGTGAAGACATGAAGCGGGTTCTTTGTTCTTCAGTATTCGTTTTTCGTCGCTGGGGAAAAGAATCCGGTGTGGGCCGCCCAGCTTTGCTGTCGCGGATTGCCGCGCGTGGAGAGGTACCGTCTCTGACGTAATCACGGGCGGTTCAATCGCAAATGTATCCTATATGAGACTCGGGTTCCGCAGAGTTTTTTCCCTCACCACGACCGCAGTAAGTCCAAAACTTCCTTGATAGTATTCTTTCTAGTATTGTTAATCGAATGTCTCTGAAGCCCTCTTTTATTTTATTCGAACCACCACTTTAGAGCTCCGGTGGTGGAGAGTACGGATTTCCGGTCGATTGGTGGGCCCTGGGTGTCCTCGTCTATGAAATGATTTGTGGGGAAACTCCCTTCTACTCTGACGATCTGGTGACCACCTACTCGAAGATTATGAGTCATACTTCCAGTCTCCACGTGCCCGATGACATCCTGCTCACCGACTCCTGCCTCAACTTCATAAACAGTACGTTTATCCCTCTTCGAACGCAGTTTATTCTTGTAATCCGTGGTTAAAATAACTTTGCCACTGCTCTGCTCTGCTGCTTGCGACAGCCCTTCTCTCCCCGGAACCAGTCCGTCTTGGCAGTACTGGCGGTGCCAGTGAAGTTCGCGCACACGCCTGGTTCTCTACTGACTGGGTGGAGGAGTGTCGTGCTGCCAACCTCTGTGATCAAGAGGACGAGAATTACCTGGACTGGGATTGGACGAACCTGCGTGCCTGTCCTGCGCCCTTTCAGCCGAAGCTCTCCTCTGAGACGGACACAAGCTACTTCCAGGTTGACGACGAGAATGAGGAGGGGCAGGAGGAGGCGGGGGCCAGAATAAAGGACGGTGATGATGTCAGCGAAGATGGTGACGTTGCCGTCAGGAAAAGCTTCACAGACTCACTCAGTTGCGCCAACTCGGATGTACCCAAGGCAGACGCTCAAAATGGCAAACTGTCCCCACAAGGCAGCAAGGCTGGTGGTAGACTCTCCGATGACGTGAATGACGAGGAGGCTCTCGCTGATGGAAAACAGCTGAGTTTTGCCGGTTAGTTATTTTTTTGCGTCTGTTTTTTTGGAGGGGCAAAAGTAGGACTACTGCTGTAACAAACCGTCCACCGATTATCCCCCTCGCGTTTTTGTGTTTGTTGTAAGGGGCGGGGGGTGGGGTTGGGTGGGGAGAGGGGGTTGGGGGGTTGGTGCGCGGATCTTTGGTTGGCGTGCGTTCTTCAGGATGACCTTTTGGCATGGTAAGGTTTGTCGGCAACGGCAAAAATAGACTTAAATTACAATTTCTAACCAAATGGACCTTTCTTACTCAGACTGGAAAGATATCGGGGTCATTGGAGTTGACAGTCGAATGCTCTATCATCGGGCCAAGGACCTACGCCCTGTCTGCTGAACTCGGAGTGCTTAAATTTGCAATTCCCACCCTGCAGCTGCAGTTGCTGTATGCTATTAAAAACACACCATGCAGGACTGATTAATTTTTCGTAGGGATGCCTTTTATGGCTGCCTAAACAGGACCCGGGAATAGGAACCGCCCCGCCTATTCCCTTGTCTTTACGCTAACACTCACCCTAACATAAAACTAAACGGTTGCCTGAATCTTAACCCTTGCCCCACCCTAAACCTAGACCCTACGCGATAGTTCGACCGTCGATTTCGACGATGTCCACCGTATGCTCCGCGGAAGGGTGGTGCAGGGACGGTGACTTGCGCGTGAATTAGTTTTAAGTGATAGTAGCCTTGCGCTGCAGCTACCGCACGCTCTCCTCCTCCCCCACCTGAATCTGGTGTCCAGACAGAGTCAAGAAGACCGGAGGCGGGAGAGGACGCAGGTGGCCGGCACGGCCGGATCCCCTAAGTCCTAGCCGCCCCTAGGCGTGCCACCACACCTCCCATGTTCGGTATTTGTTAGCGGAGCGCAACCCGAATAACGCATGCTGTGCCCTGATGTGGCCCCCGTGTTGGTCCAACGCATCTACCACGTGGCCCGTTTAGGGGGCACAACACACGGCAGTTCGACCGTCGATTTCGACGATTTCCACCGTATGCTCCATGGAAGGGTGGAGCAGGGACGGTGACTTGCGCGTGAATTAATTTTAAGTGATAGTAGCCTTGCGCTGCAGCTACCGCACTCTCTCCTCCTCCCCCACCTGAGCCCGGTGTCAAGACAGAGTCAAGAAGACCGGAGGCGGGAGAGGACGCAGGTGGCTTGCGCGGCCTGAGCCGCCCCTGGGCGTACCACCACACCTGAAACCTAGACCCCAACCCCAAACTTTAACCTAACCCTCAACTTAACTTTTACCCTCACCGTAATCCTCAACCTAATTTCTCCGGCATTCAGCACAAAGCCACCTGTAATGTGGACGGTTCCTCTTTCCGTGTCCTGGTTAGGCGGCCATACAGGGCATCCTTACTGAATTTTTTAAAAGGAGGTGGACGCAAAATTACTAAACACACCTCATGGTCGTAATTTAGAAAACTTTTCAAAACTGAAAGATCCCATTTCTTCGAGCGTAAAGCTCGGGGACATAATTATTTACCAAATAAGTACAAGAAAGAAGGTTTTTTGAATGTTTCGTATAAAATACATCTGCATTTATAATGGCCCCGGAAATCAGTGGGAAAAACTTCTCTTTCCTCCACTAATAACCTTTATCGCGCAGTCGGCTGGAAGTAGTACATGCATTCAAAAGCCGACACCCTGGTCTGACTGAAATATTGTGGGCTTATGCTGCAAGACACTATTAAAACTCAACCTAAATAGTCCTTCCTACTCGAACACACATTTCAGCCTTTCGATTAATATTTCAATTCTTTGCAAATCTTTAAACGAAGCCACTCTGACCATACCGCCTTACACAGGTAGATAACTCTTACAGCCATCTCCCCATCTCAGCTTGGACAGCTGAGCAGTACGCAAAAGAAGGAAGAGTGAAGTCGACTCTGGGGACTCCCTCCCCACGCTTGAATCTATCAATGAGTGCTAAAAGCCATGGCTTAGAAGGTTGTCAACAGACGATTTCACGCAGACCTCGCATTCACCCCCCAGTGTGTGCATGAATGGAGTGGCCGACTGGTCGACTGAGAGTCAGGCTGCAATGGCTCCTTAATGGGACACTCTCACGCATGCGAGCGCTGAGTCGCCCACCACCTTTAATGTGAAAATCGGATTATTTGTTTGGCGGGCCAGATCGTGTGTGGCTCACGCAGTCGGCCTGTGACGTTCTGTCAGCCACTACGTCCAATCCCCCCATTAGTTGATTGGCCCGCTCGGACAGTCGACTGATGTCCGGTAGAGGGAGGAGAGCGAAAGAGAGAGAGTGTGTGAGAGAGAGAGAGGCAGGAGAGAAAGTGGAGTCAAAGGCACTCAGCGCATATTCATCACCCTAAACAATCTGACGCTCTCCGAGCACCAAAAACCGTGGCTTTGAAGGCTGCCAGCTGACGGGTTAACTCGGTCCTCCTCTCACGAAGGAAAGTTGGGCTGCAATGGCACCCCTTCCTAATGCGGTTTCTATGGCGCTCCCACTCCGTCAGGATCCGAGCCGCCTCTTCGTTTTTTTTTTTTTCGCGTGAAAGTTTGTCCATTGTGCGCGGACCAGGCGTGCGTGTGATACGCGTAGCCGGGCTGCTTCGCTCTGTCAGTCCCTGCGCCCATGCTAGAAGGTTTTACCCCACCATTTAGTGCGTGTACATCCTCATATGCCGGGTTACTTTCTCCTTTACAGGCTTTACTTTCTCACGACCGCAGTCGCACCGACTGGCTCTTTTCTCCGGCTCCTACCTGGTGCCGCCAAGTTTCTCCAATAAGCGAGCCTCTGTTCGCCTGCAGTCGGAGGCCATCAGTTCGGGTACTTCGACAGTGGACATAATTCACGCGCCAGAAGCTGATGCCCTCGGAGACAGGGGGAGGCAGCAACAACAGCTGCTAGGTCTCTCCGTCGGAAAGGCGAGCACACCTTCACCCACCAACTTGCCTTCCACTTCGCCGGTGCTCCTGACGTCGATTGCCGTGCAAGTGCCGCACATCAGTCTGCAGTCCACTGTCTCCACCGATGGGAGGCCCCCTGAGGGGGGTGGCTCATCAGATATGCCTATTCAGGAGGAGATGCCTCAACAGGTTGACGACTTGGAGCATCAGCTGGCTGAGGCGCATTCGATGGTGGAACTGCGCACTAAGGAGTCTTTGAGCCTAGCAACTCGCCTGTGTGAACTGGGTAAGTGGCGAAAGTTGCACCAGGCCTACTTCCCAGCCACTATAGCTCGCATTCATGCATGCAAAACGAACCCCTACTCTAGGTTAGTGCGATTGTGGGACCAGTGTGATGGCGATGACGTAATTAAGTTTACACGAGCCTAAACTGGGAAAAGTGAATCTTCTATGCGCTGTCGAATCTTACGGCATACAACCTCCATGGTTCCGTGTCTTTATTTCATTATCTTAGCGTTCTTCCACACAAGTGACATGAGCGCCTCCAAAACGCAATATAATCGCTGTAGCAGCCCTATCAGGAGCTGCTGCGACACGTCTAAATTTATCTATAGTGTTATTTCACTTTAAATGTTTGCGACCGTCGTCTGCTACTGTTTACCCACTCCCCCACTTCCCCTCTAGAATCGACCCTGGAGAAGACAGAGCGGCAGTTAATGAGCTCCGAGTCACGTTTCGCGGAACAACTGCGGGACTCTGATCGACGCATCGAATTAGCTCGGCTGGAGACAGCATCACTGAAGACCCGACTGGAAGGGGAAATCTCTAAGTGGCGGGCAAGTGTCCCTCATTTTGTACCCATTTCATTTCCTCCTGCCATACCCAATCGTTGTTTCCATTCACCCCTGCCTGTTCTGACCCATGCAGCTAACGATTGCCTGTAAATGTGCTTGAACTCTGCTAGATAAGTAATATATGTAAGGTATAAGATTGGCAAGGATGATGGCGTCTCGGTGGCACCTCCAGGTTGATGACCATTATGTTAGTGGGGTTAAGGCTCTTTCAGAAGGGTTCTTCGCTCATTTCTGCGCACGTCCCTCTCTCGTGACTAGAGGTCTAACCTGCTTTTTTTTTCATTTGTTCTCCTCTTCTCATCATCATCATCATCATCATCATCATCATCACCACCACCACCATCCTCATCCCCATCCTTATCCTCATCCTCATCATCATCATCATCATCAAACACACCTCTTTTTGGGTATTGTTTGAAGTAAAATTACACGCTTTGCCTCATCTAAAACCGCTCAAAGACTTTAACTCTCGCTACGTTTATCTCTAAGACTATTCAAGTAGAGAGCAGCCTACTGAAAGTGTGCACAACCGATAGTCATGCGTTATGCATCTTTTAAGTCAAACTGCTCTAACCGGAAGCAAATCGGTAGTGACACGCTCGTGTCGGCTCTCTCCAGTACAACGACTTTTGGGTATGTACAGCTTCCAGGAAATTGGCAGAATCGGTTTGCATTAAATTTCTATGTCTTGTCAATGCGTTGTACTTGTTTCCCAAGAATATTGTGGTTAGTATAACCCTAAACGACTGCTAGTTTTTCCTAACCCCCTAAATTGATCCAAAACACACTGCTCTGATGAACAAAGTTATCGAGCAGAAATGAAATACCTCTTTAACTTGTTCTCTAAAAATGGATACCCCCGTGACTTCGTGCATCGATGCCAGAAGCGACAAGAATCCAAAGAGAAAGGTATTTCAAACAACACGGCCACCTAGGCGCCCAAAACAATGACCTGGCGAACTCTCCCATACATTAAAAATGTATCATAGCTTGTCGAAAGACAGCTTAGAAAACACCAGATACAAGTAGCACACCACCCTACATCTACTTTACGCTCACAGCTTGTACACCCTAAGGACAGGGTTAGGTACCTTGATAAAAAATGTCTTGTCTACAAAATTCCATGTTCCAGTTGTAATGCCGTTTATTGTGGCCAAACTGGGAAATCTGTTTCAACCCGCTTACATGAACATCAGTTGGCGTTTAGAAGACGAGACCATTTATCCCAAGTGGCTATGCATACACTGGAAACCGGACATAAATTTGCATGGGAGAAAACACGGATTGTTGGCATCTGCCCAATCAGAAAAGGCCGTGAATTCCTGGAAGCAATGCACTCAGATGAGGGATGCATCAACCGGCATATCGATTTGGATGCCACATACAAAATCGTTAAAGAAAAATTCAAACGTGCATAACCAATCACGATGGGATGACAAAATACACTCGAAGCCTATTGGTTCGGATTTCGCCCAATCTCAGAATCCTTTGTTTAACACGGTTAATTGATTAATTGTTCCTGTACACTGCCCGTAGTCTGACGACGAGCTGGGGGACCAGTCTCGAAAATTTACGCATTAAAGTTTCTATTTTTTCCCAAAGAATTTCGTCCTTTTTATTCTATATATATATATATATATATATATATATATATATATATATATATATATATATATATATATATATATGAAAGTGTGCGGCTCACCGATCTGCTAAAGGAACATGTATGTTCCGTTTTGCCCTGGAGCTCACATTAGAGCCCTCGCAGGCGGTCGCATAGCGACGTGTAGCATATGATAGAGTGGAACCGACAAAGACAAGGGAGACCGGAATGGCCATTTCTGGCTTATTAGCCGTCATCAGCCAGTCATACCCAATCCCAAGTGTGGCACACCTGGGATTCGAACCCGCGACCTTTGGTAATTGAGTCAAACGCTCTACCATTGAGCCACGGGCTCGTTGTTTTGTCGGTTGCGATCGGGAATATGATGAAAGTGTGCGGCTCACCGATCATATGCTACACGTTGCTATGCGACCGCCTGCGAGGGCTCTAGTCTGAGCTTCAGGGCACAACGGAACATGCATGTTCCTTAAGCAGATCGGTGAGCCCCACACTATCATCATATTCCCGATCACAACCGACAAAACAACGAGCCCGTGGCTCAATGGTAGAGCGTTATACTCAAATACCAAAGGTCGCGGGTTCGAATCCCAGGTGTGCCACACTTGGGATTGGGTATGACTGGCTGATGACGGCTAATAAGCCAGAAATGGCCATTCCGGTCTCCTTTGTCTTTGTCGGTTCCACTCTATCATATATATATATATATATATATATATATATATATATATATATATATATAGCGATGAAAGAAATGTACATTAGGGACGAGTTACGGTAAGAAACGACCGTCTGGACGGGAGATGGCGTGGGCGTATCTGCTACACAACCGGTTGGGAATGCAGCGCTGTGGGACTCGGGAAAGGGACACGGGAGGTGCCCAGTAGTAAGAGGAGCGAGTTACGACGAGTTGCGGGAGGCGGGGGTCGGCGGTTGAGGTGGTAGTGCACCGGCCATCTTCACTAACACGGAGCTGCACGTTTGCTATCCCAGATCCGCGCGCCAAAAGTGACACTTCATTCAAACAACTTATTTTATCTCATGGGCGTTACTCTCCCATTCGAAAAGACTGCCTATTTTGAATCTTTCCACTCCGCAAACGCGCGGCAAGACATGTTTGACGGTTGAGAAGGGGGAGTGGCGAACAATCCGACACGGACAGATAATGGGAAAATGAGCCCATGTGCCAACGCAATATTTCTCAGCCTGACTACAAAGGTGAATTTTGAACTGCTGATGATGAACTTAGAGCTGCACTCTATGAAGATCCAATTTGTACTCCTTTTTTCCACTTGCGATAAAAATCCACACTTTTTCATTCACACGGTCTGCAGAGTCATTACCGTTGTCGAAGGGCTCATTACGAAGTTCATATGTGCCACCTACTACTGTTCACGCGATTGTTGGGCTGGACCACCACGAGGAGGGAAGCTCAGGGTTTGACAGGCGTTACTCGGGTTGTGCACGCGTAACGAGTGCCAGGTGCATGATCGCGCCGTGCCAGTCACCTTTGCCTGATTCCGTCTCAGGCCTTTTTGAGAGATAGAGAGAGATGCTGCACTATTCCTCTATTAATTTAACCTAACGTGCACGTCACCATTCCTGCGCCCAGCAGGCTGTGGGACACAGGGTGGAAGTCGTCGGAAACGAGGATTTAAATATCGTTCACTGAGTTCAGATAGTTGCTGTAAAAGTCTGCGCCACTTCCTTTGCTTATGAAAATCCGTTTTATAAGATTCCTGCAAGCCTCTTGCCTGAAAAGATCTTGTTTTATTTTTCTCTTAGACCATCGCCGAAGCGGAGCGCTCTGCCCGTGAGGCCGCTGAAACACAGAAGGCGAAGGCAGCAGACTTGTTAGCGAAACGTGCCACTGACATGGCAGATCGTCTGACTGGCAGTCGGGAACGTCGACAGATCTCCTTGCCCGTCGAGATGCCAACTGGCTTGGCGCTGGACTCGCTGACCTTGAAGCGGACACTAAAGGAGAGCTCAGTTGGAGCGGAGTTGGTGGGCGAAAACGAAGGAGAGAAGGAGGACGAGTCCGATACCTCGACTAGTCCCGCCACCGAGCTGTTGCTGAAGCGGATCCAGGAATTGGTGGAACGCGCGCAGCAGGCTGACGAGCAACTGCAGATTGAACGCTGCTTCTCAAATCTCCATCGCGAGGCCTGTGAGGAAAAGAAAGACCAACTGCTCGAACGTGTACGTTATGTTCTTCTGGGCTTTTCCAACTACGCTTGAGCGCTTCAAGTATCTGATGTTTACGTCTTAAGGACTATGTGAATCATGGTTTTGCGCACATTTATGATAGTCAGAGGGCTGAAAGTCCTCTCCACGATTTCATGCGGTCTATGACTTTGTGTTTATAACGTTTTGCTTGCGATACATCAGGGGGAAGGGAATGGACAAAGACGGGTGAAGTTGCGACGACCTTTTAAGGCTTATTCACTGTCGCCAGTCAAGCAGGCCTCACACTGAACTCGACCAAACCCACGTACTTCAACCCAGGTTCAGTTGGTTTAAAGTCCGATTCCCTACCGCTTGAGCCACGGGCCCACCCCGTGCCGTAAGCCATCACGTGGGAGTCTCGTTCACCAGAAGACGGGGTTTACCAGTTCCATTTACAAAATCAGGCCAAGCCGACGAATGCATCTCCTCTGTAAAATAACCCTCAGTCAGGCTTCTAAGGTGAGCTCATATCCACTTGGGAACTTGGGAAACGACCCGCATTTTCTTGAGTGCACCGCCGGTTGCCGCCTTGAAGGCGAATTTTGCGTCGCTGCCATTCTAATCGAATTCCACGTTCCATAACCGAGACTGGTAATGTACATGCATCGGAATGACCAGTTCCTCTAATCAGTCGGTCTGGATGCTTTCTTCCGTGAGCCGCCATTTATTACTGATTTCGCCGGATAGTGCTCTCTGTCTCTCTCTGGCTCTATAGAAGTGCACAGCAGCCCCACCCCGGTAACGTCTTTGGCGTCGTCGCTAAAGCCTGTGGGGTTTCGTTGATGAGTTGCGTTTTTTGTTGCCAATATCCGCATTCGATTATATAGAGCGTAGACCAGAGAGGAAGTAATAAGCGTAAAATCGTACCAAGCCACAATATATTCTCATGTTTATCATCAGGTCCCGTTTCATCCGGGCTCTGCTTATTCAATGGAACCGGATTAACAGTGCAAGAACTGATTAGGGTCTACACTGCCCGACTAACACACGAGTATGCTTCCTAACATATCCTTTTTGCAGCAGTGTTATTCATACCCTATTTGAAGGAGTTCCGGTGTATTGCGAAGCAGGCCGTGCCTCAATTGCCTCCCACCTTCCTGCTGTTGCTAAAATCTACAAACAGACACCTTCAGCAGACGACTCCAGGGCTTTTCTTACGCCCATGTTCGCAGTTGGCTTCCCCTTTCCGTTCGTTGCTGCGTAGTTCGTGCCGGAGAAACATTTAGCGGGTAGAACCCTAACCTCTCCGGACAGAACCTAGCAGTCTCCTGTTTACTACTACATAACAAGAATCTAATGTGTCAATATACTTCTTTACTCCAAAAGTGGGTTAACACTGCTGCATCAACCCAAAACGTGGGCATCTGTATTCTTTCTCGAAGGGGCTTTTCGACGGAAATTCGGCGATGTCGATATGAGAAACTAGCACATGTGTGGCGCACAGAAGATGCAGAAAAACTCCTGACCAATCCCAGTCGTTTTTGTTTTTTTACACGTGAAATCGGGAAGCAAGTTAACGACTTGTTATATCTCAATCTACCTAGGTAAATTCAGTTGTCCTAAGGTGCAGCGGGTGAACTACGGTGGATTCCTACGCTGCACTCTGTTGCTGCCTGTGACGAAGGGTTCCAGAGTGCATCTTAAAAGTCAAACCCCTAAAATTATTGTCACGCTACTTGCATCTACTTCCCAGTGTATTTCTCGTTGGCTTCTTCCCATCCTCTTTGATTCCCTCTGACGTGACGATGCGAATCAGATGAAATCCTTGTTGGCTGTCCGCAGGCTCATATATAGGTGACGATCGAGTATGTGGCTCCACTGATAAAATGGGAGGCAAGGACGCCCGTAATATGAGAATGGTGGTGCTATGGGGTAAAAGATGATGAGCGATAATTGTTTTCGGAAAGGAAAAATCAAAAAATAAGCTTGTTTGAATACACAAAGAAACGGTAAAATATGATTGCGTACTTTGAAATACACGAAGCTAGGAGCTGTAAACAGATCGAAAAAATGAAAATCGAGGGCGCTGGTTAGACATATCCCAGGCGAACTGCTCCCTGCCCGTAATGACCAATCAAATTTAAGGAGGTATGAAAAATGTATCACTAAATTTGATTCTCGTGATAGCCTTAATTGAAGATATAATTTGAGCTGACAACGTTGATATCCCAGCCTCTAACTCGAAACCTCGGTTCAATGTCCAACCCATAGCCCCTAGCACTAACCATGAATCCTAACTCAGAGTCGAACGATAACACTAATGATAAAGCACTTGAGGGCGGCGTGACGGGAAGTAAACGAAAGGGAAGTGGGATTAAAATAAGCCTATCCAAATGACATAGGAAAGTATTTATTAGAAGAAAAGACTAAATGGTAGAGCCACCCACCCATTCTTCACCAATAATAGTATTTCTAATAGCAGATTAATAACGTCGACAAAGACAAAAGAGATTGGAATGACCATTTATGGCTTATTAGCGGTCATCAGGCAGTCATATCCAACCCCAGGTGGGGCGCCACCCGAGGCTCGCGTGTTGATCAAAAGTTCGCCGATTCGAGGCTCGAATGGTCCATCACCTGGGGTTAGGTATGACTGGCTGATGAAGGTTAATGAGTCAGAAAGGTCCATTTCAGTTTCCCTTGTGCTTGTTGGCATTATTAATCTGCCTGTCCTACTACCAGCCACTGTGCGGGTGCTGGCTGGGCTAGAGAGTGATCCCCAAGGCGAAGCGGAACGTGTGAGTTCCGTTAGTGATCGGTGAGCGTTCGTCAACGAGTATTAGTAGTGTCATCAAAAATAATATGCTATCTCTGATAAGAGATTGTTTTTTGGGAGCGGCGTCCCGTCAACTTGATCACAGGACCCTACATGCATGCTGTTTCATGTGTTTCAACTCCAGTCGAAAGCCCGCATAGGCGCTCGTCCAGTTCTGGGGGTGGGGTGGGGTTAGCCAGAGGTGGTCATTTCCGTCTCCTTTATATTTGACAGCATTCTTTCTGAAACACTATTTTTTTTCCCTTCTACCACCACCACCACTAACAGCATAATCGGCATATATTCCTTTTAATTATCTTGCCCTACAGGACCGGCAGATTGCCAGCCTCTGTGAAGCACTGCAAGCCGTTAAGCAGTCTCGCGAACAGACGCAAATGGCTTCCCGACACGCTTTGATGCAGGAACAAGAGCGGTCTGCCCAATACCTGGAGTGCCTTAAGGTAAGTTTCGGCCGCAGTGCTTAGCATATATATATATATATATATATATATATATATATATATATATATATATATATATATATATATATATATATATATATATATATTGCTAATTGAAGCGAAAAATGCGCGTCCCCGGGCATAAATCAGAAGAAGAGGCGATCACGGGAACAATAGGTTTAATATCCTGACGTTTCAAAAATCAAACAAGATTCCATCGTCGGAGGTAGGTTCAGTACGGCGCCTCACAGTATTTATGGGTTCTGAACATGCTGACTCTAGAGCTATTCGTGCAGGGTGCACTGCAGGGGGGTGGGGGAGTTAATGGCTGTCCTACTGATCATTGATTTGTTTCTCCCTCGCCTCGCCTGGGGGCTGTGTCGGGATGGCAAGTGTCATTGACCTCGTCTGCATTGCCCGCGTTTGTTGTCCCGGACCCGCATGTCTGTTTCTCGTGCCTCGTTTGCATCTGTCCGTGCACGTCTCATCGGTGGTTGCTGAGTCGTTGCCGGTGTCTCCGTTCCTATCGGGTTGGCGACGCCCATCATCGGTGTTCGTACGCAAACTATGTTCACCTGCGTCCATGTTCATGCCTGGCCGGAGGTCTTGCTGGTTCGTGTTCTCCGCGGTTATCACATTGAATGTGTTGGTGTGTTGCATAGGTTCACCCAGGCATGTGTTCTGGCTCGTTATGCGTTTTCTCGCGACCGCGAACAGTTTGACTTCTTGCCTGCGATTCTGTTGATTGAGCCGCACTCTTAAGGCCTGGTAGGCCGCCGGGAGAATCGTACAGCGGTTAATGGAAGAAGGTATGGTGTGCCAGGCTTCGAGCGTTTCTCTGGCTGTTTGGTCGAAACCTCGGCCTAGGATTTCGGCGTCATGGAAAGAAAAGGTGTGTCCAGAGGCCGCACAGTGTTCCGCCACCAACGAGAGCTGATCCATCCTTCTTACAGCCCTTGCGTGCTCACTCATGCGGGTCTGTAGTCGCTTACCGGTCTCTCCGATATATATATATATATATATATATATATATATATATATATATATATATGGAAAGAGAAGATAAGGCGATCTCTGGGGTAGAAGATATACTTGTCTGACGTTTCACACTCATACTCGAGCGCATCATCGGAGATAGAGCATAGAGGGAACTACATGGTTTAAAAAGGGTCTTTCGTGCTCACTTGCGGTAGGTCTAGCCGCCTCGTTTCTCATTGGTCCTCCCCTCGTGCGCCAATGGTGCTTGACGGCCCCATAGGGCACTGGTAGGTCAATGCTGCGGTTGATAGAGTTGGCGTCTGACTGCCAAGCTTCGATGACTTCCCTCGCCAGTCTGTTTTCGGCTCGGCCGAGCACTTCAGCCCCGTCAAAATCGAACCGGTAGTTGTTTTCTAGACTGTGCATGGCGACGTGTAATCGAATATCCTTTCGCCTTACGACCAAAGTGTGCTCGTGCATGCGCGTACTCAGTCGTTTGTCGGTCATGCCGCAGTAGTTGGCCGGGCAGTCTAGACAGTTGACACGGTAAATAACGCCTGAGGTGTCTGCGGGTGGTAGTCGGCCCTTTGGTTGCATGACTAATCGACGGATGGTGGCCTCCGGTCGGTGTCCAACGCCCACGTTTAGCGGTCTTAACACGCGCTCAGTGGCTTCTGAGACGTTCCTCACATAGGGCAAGACATGGAAGGTTTCAGGTCTTTGTTTAGGCTCACCTTCGGTCTTTGTATGCCTTTGGTATAAGCATTTGTTTACGAAGCTGCGTGGATATCCACTGGCGAGAAAAGAGGCGCCATAGGGTTTTTACGTTCTCGCAGCTTCTCAGCC
Organism: Schistocephalus solidus; assembly: GCA_017591395.1. Taxonomy (NCBI): domain Eukaryota; kingdom Metazoa; phylum Platyhelminthes; class Cestoda; order Diphyllobothriidea; family Diphyllobothriidae; genus Schistocephalus; species Schistocephalus solidus. The sequence goes on from WEDG01002297.1 coordinate 88,963, forward strand.
TCTGTGCTGCAGTGTGTCTGGATGCGGCGAAAAAAAGCGATCGGACGCAACTGCGTTTATGCGACAGGGGGTGATTGCTGTTGTAGTGAAGAATTTTCTCCGTGTTTGTCGCTTTTTGAAACACGCCAGTCTGGAGGGTTCCGTCCTCCTGCCTTGATATCTGAACATAGAGAAAAGGGAGCGTTCCATCCTCTTCTTCCTCCATTGTGAATTGAATCTGTAGGAAAATCGAGTTCAGATTCCTTTTGAAGTTCTCTTTGGCTTCTCGGTGTATGATAACAAAGGTGTCGTCTACATAGCGCATCCAGAATTTCGGCTTGTAGATCTGGAAGACCTGAGTTTCCAGTTCTTGCAGGATGGCCTCCGCAAGGTAGCCGGAGATCGGTGATCCCATCGGGGTTCCCTGGATTTGCTCATAAACATAGTTGTTAAACGTGAAGTACGTGCGAAGGCAGTAGTCCAGTAACTCCATTGCGTGTTCCCTTTTAAAAAGTTTTCCTTCATCGTTGTACCTTCTGTCCAGAAGGTCATAGATGACTCTCATGGCCAATTCTTTTGGGATAGATGTGAATAGGGAGACGACGTCAAAGGACACCATTATCTCGTCGGGGGCGATTGTGCTGCCTCGGAGTTTTTCTAGGAAGTGCGTTGAGGATACGGTTGTGTTCTGAGCCCTCTACCAGCTTCTTCAAATGCTTAGCAAACCATTTAGCCAGTCCGTAGGTAGGCGTGCCTTTCAGCGCCACGATGGGCCGTAGGGGAACATTCGGCTTGTGGATTTTTGGCAAACCGTAGAACCGCGCTAAGGCGGCATCCTGTGGTTTCATTTGTCTCCAATCGTTTTCGGATATTGCCTTTTGGCTCCTCATTAGATTCAGACTCTTATTGATTTTTCCTACCAGTGTTTTCATAGGGTCAGATTCGACGACCTTATATGACTGCCTGTCGTTTAGTAGCTCCTGAGCTTTGGATACGGCTGGTTGATGACGGCAAATAAGCCAGAAATTGCAATTTCAGTCTCATTTGCCTTTTTCTGTCATATTATTCTGCACACACACGACAGTTCGACCGTCGTAGTCCGACGATGTCCACCGTATGCTCCATGGGAAAGTGGAGCAGGTACGGGGACTTGCGCGTGATTTAGTTTAAAGTGATAGTAGCCTTGCGCTGCAGCTACCGCACTCTCTCCTCCTCCCCTACCTGAGCCCGGTGTCATGACAGAGACAAGAAGACCAGAGGTGGGAGAGGACGCAGGTGGCTGGCGCAACCGGAGCCGCCCCTGGGCGTACCACCACACCTGGCTCGGATCCCACGGAGTGGGAGTGCTATAAGGCCACATTAAGAAGAAGCCATTGCAGCCTGACTCTCAGTCCGCCAGTCAACCACTTCACACATTGGGCTGATCACGCTGTCCAAGTTATCCCGTCAGTTGGCAACCTTCCAAGCCACGGCTTTTAGCGCACCGTGATAGTTTTAAGCGCGTCAGATTGTTTATTGTAAGGAAAATGCGCTGAGCTGTCGACCTCACTCTCTCCCCAACCCCCCACCATCAGACACTATCCAGGCCGGTCAGTTGCCTGATGTAGGAGTGGGCGCATTGGCTGACGGATCGGCGTACCCGTCTTCGCGCGCCACAGCACGACCTGGCCCCCATAACGCACACACCAGGATTCACTAACTCAGGGGATATGGAGCAGCCATCGCCGTCTGACTCCCAGTCCACTGGTCAGCCACTCGACACACAGCACATACACTGAGCCGACGGCGTGGTCTGGCGTCAGATTGGTAGCCTTCCCATCCACGGTTTCTAGGAAACCGTGATATACTCAGGTACATGGTGACTGTGAGGGTGTTGTCGACGTATTGCTGTAGATAGTGTGTGCTGATGTAGCCTAGCCCCCGGTAGTTTACCGGAGGTTGTCGTGGAGGCGAATGTGTCCTAATAGGCCCGTGCGGTGTGCAAATGTGCGAGAGAGCAGTGAGGGCAGTGGAGGCGGGCACGTCGACTGTATGTCGGAGCCCCAGGCACTGGTTCACCAGCCTCCATGCGATGGATTCGCAGGTGACCGACCAGGCCGATGCGTGAGTTGAAGTTGCGGGCGCAGTGTGGGCAGGAGAAATCGGTAGAGGCTGGGGGGATGTCATTCATGGTAGTGGGGCGCTAAGCATGGCAGGAGCGGAGGGTGTGCATGGTTTATCGGTGTTGTCGGCATTGTGGTGAATTCCGCTGTCAGGGATGCGCATGATACCAAATAGGCCCATGCGATGAGTGAATGCGCGAGGACAGTGAGGGCAGTGGATTCGGCGATCTTTGCTGTGTGATGGTGCTCCAGGCACTGGCTCACCGGTCTCTGTACGATGTATTCGCACGTGACCGACCAGGCCGATGCGTGAGATGAATGTGCGGTCGCATTGAGCACAGATTAGGAGAGATTCCCCATCGCTGATGGTAGTGGTGGTGGTAGTGTAGGCGAAGGCGGTGGTGGGGGTAACAGGCGATGAGTAGATGGATGTGGTCTCTATGATGGGGGGAGTAATGGAATTGATGCCAGGAGTGTGGGTGGGGGAGTCAGAAGGAGGGTTGGCAGAATTTGACGTAGAAATTGGAATTGTCGGATTGTTGGTGCATTGCGTCCGAAGATGTCCAACCAGGCTTATTCGCGCGTGGAATATGCGTTGACAGCGCGGGCATGTTGGCAGGGCCTGGGCATTGGCGGTGTTGTTTCGGGGCGCTGGTGACTTTCGTGCCGCTCTTTTGGCCTTGGCGGTGGCAATCCGGTTGGCCTCATAGATTGCTGAACCAGTCTTCACTGATCTTCTCCATGTCCGTCTATCCTGGGCGAGGTCCTCCCAGGTCGCCGAGTTGATTTGCAGTTGCTTCAGCGATTTCTTCAAAGTGTCCTTGTAGCGTCGTTTTTGACCTCCCTGCCGGCAGAACCCGTAGCGACATCTCCGTAGAAAAGTCGTTTGGGTAGTCGCTCGTCGTCCATTCTTACCAGTTGGCTGCTCCATCGCAGTCGCACTTGCCTCAGCATGGCATGGATGCTGAGGATTCCGGTCCGCTCCAGGAGTTCCGTGTCCGGGATCCTGTCTTTCCAGCTCAGCTTCAGTTTTCTGCGGAGGCAGTTGAGATGAAAGTGATTCAGCTTCCTGGCTTGGTTCGAGTAGACGGTCCAGGTTTCCGCTACGTCAAGACGACGGCCTTGTACATCTTCAGTTTGGTGTTCAGGTGAATACCGTGGCGATTCCACACGGAGGCCTGCAGCCGGCCGAAGGCCTGACTAGCTTTGGAGATCAGTTGGGCAACCTCGTCATCGATTCTCGTGTTGCGTGACAGCGGGCTTCCTAGATAAGCGAAGGTTTCCACGTGTTGAGTTGAGCACCGTTGACATTGATTCGAGGAGCATTGCATTCCGCGCTGGGTGGCGGCTGGTGCATGACAACCGTTTTGGCTGTACTGATTGTTAATCCAAAATCGGCGCAGCCTTCGGCGAAGTGGTCCATGCTCCTTTGCATGTCTTCCGCCGTCACGGCGTTAAGGGCGCAGTCGTCCGCGAAGAGAAAGTCATGGACTGTAGTCGTAGACACGCGCGTTGGAGCCTGCATACGCCGACTGTTGAGAAGGTGCCCGTCAGTTCTGTAGACGATGCAGATACCAGGCTGCTCATCACGGTAGGCGTCCATCAGCATAGCCGAGAACATGAGACTGAAGAGGGAGGGGGCCAGTACGCAGCCCTGCTTCACTCCGTTGGTCACTGCGAATGCTTCGGATACCGTCCCGTTGTCAGTGACGCGCGCCGTCATCCCGTCATGAAGCTGACGCACCATGCGCGTGAACCGCTCAGGACAACCAAATTTCTGCATGACTGTCTACAGTCCGTCACGATTCACCGTGTCAAAGGCTTTTGTTAGATCCACGAAGGTAGTGTATAGGTGAGTTCGCATCTCCTGACACTTCTCTTGTAGCTGACGGGCGGCAAAGATCATATCGGTCGTTCCGCGGTGTCGGCGGAAGCCACATTGGCTTTCCGGGAGCAGGCCATGCTCTAGGTGACCGTTAAAGCGATTGAGAAGGATACGGGCGAAGATCTTCCCGGCGATGTTGAGCAACGAGATGCCTCTGTGATTATCACAGAGTTGCCGGTTCCCCTTCCGTTTGTAGAGATGGACGATTGTCGCGTCTTTGAATCCTGAGGAACTTGTCCCTGGCGCCACATCTCCTGGAAGAGTGTTGTGAGTTCTGCCATCAGCCGGGGCCCGACGTACTTGTAGACATCCGCTGGGATTGCGTCAGATCCCAATGCTTTATCGCTGGAAATCTGCGGAACGGCCTGGATGGTGTCTGGTAGGGAAGGCGGCAAATCCATGTCATTGTTCGTGTCCACTTTAGGGAACCGGTCAATGGCAGCATCGGAGATGGCTGATGAGCAATTAAGGACACTTCTGAAGTGCTCGGCCCAGTGCTTCAGAATTTGCGATTTCTCTGTCAGCAGTGTTGTGCCATCAGTGATACGGTCCCCTTGATACACAGACCGTAGATGGCCTTGATGGCTTTGAAAAAGTTTTTCATTTGATTGCGGTCCGCATACCCCTGGATTTCCTCAGCCTTTCGGATCATCCAGGCATCCAGCATTTCTGGCAGCTGTTGCTGTACAATGCGCCGGCATCAGAGGAAGGCTGCTTTGGTGGCGTCAGTCCGAAGGTCCATGTAGGCTTTGTATAGTCCATTCTTCTCCGCGAGTAAGTTGCTGATGTCGGCGTCATTGTTGTCAAACCAGTCCTGGTGTTGACGACGTGCGCATCCGAGTGAGTCCTTTAACCGATCGGTGAGCGCCCCATTACCATTGTCAATATTCCCGATCGAGACCGGCAAGACAACGAGCTCGTTGCGCAGTGGGTAGAGCGATGGACTTCTGCCCAACAAGGACGCGAGTTCGAGGCTCGGGCGCCGCAGCGCCTAGGTTTGGGTATGGCTGGCTGATAACGGCTAAAAAGCCCGAAATGGCCATTCCAGTCTCCCTTGTTTTTTTCGGTCATGTTATTCTGCCTATATACTTAGCTGCCTTACCGCTGCTGGCGGGGCTTGCGAGTTAGCCCCAAGGCACAACGGGACGAGTGAGTCCTGTAACCGATCGGTGAGCGCCCCATGACCATATATATATATATATATCCTAGGTGTTCCACAATGGGGATTGGGTATGACTGGCTGATGACGGCTAATAAGCCAGAAATGGTTACCCTTGTCTTTGTCGGTTCCACATTTACAACATATGCTACGCGTCGCTATTCGACCGCCTGTGAGGGCTCTTGTCTGAGTTGCAGGGCACAACGGAACATAAATGTTCCTTAAGCAGATCGGTGAGCCTCACACTCTATACATATATATATATATATATATATATATATATATATATATATATATATATATATATATATATATATATATATGTTCCGAATGTTGGAGAATATGCGCAACCTAGGTAATTGTATTTAAGAAGACGGGAAGGCGTTCTCTGGGACCAGCTGATTATTCATCCGTCGTTTCAAATTCGCACAAGGAATAAAAAAACTACACCTCACTGTATATTTAAATCCCCTCTGCCGAGTATGATCTACATCAGCGCCATTCATTTGTTTGTGCATGGTCTGATAGGCAGCTTGCAGGTCGATATGTCTATTGATCAATTCCTCGGTCAAGTGTCACGCTTTCTGCAGCAGGCGTGAAACTCGGTCGTCTGACTGACCCAGTATTCTCACGCTGCCAAAATCAAACTTGTGCCCTTGCAAGGACGCGTGAGCGGCTGCCAAGGAAAGTTTATCCTTCCGTCTCACAGCGAACTCGTGCTCATGCATTCGCGTGCAAACCCTTTTGCCGGTTTCACAAACATAATTGGCTCGACCACAATGGCAGTCTTTTCGGTAAATGACGCCGGATTTTCAGTTAAGAGATATTGGGTCTTAAGATTCCATGAGTTGCCGGCAGGTTGTCGCTTCCGGTCAGTGAGCCACGACAATCCTGAATTCGCTCACTAGTCTAGCGAATTCTTCGGATACGCCAGCTATGTAAGGTGCTGCTCACCAGCACTTCAGTTTTGGCTGCCCCTTAGGATTTATTATCTTGGCTTCTCGTCTGAATTACTCAACAAAATTCCCAGGATATCTGTTGACCGTGAAGAGTTTCCGCAGAAACTGAACCTCGGCCTTCTTGTTGGCTGGTTCGTTGCAATGGTTTTCTGCTCTACGGTATAGTGTTCTCACGCAGCTGACCTTGTGCGAGAAGGATTGGTTGCTAAAATAACTCAGAATTCGAGAGGTATTCGTCGCCTTCCTGTATAACGTTGTTTTGAGTTCTCCATCGCTCTTTCTGCATACTAGCATGTCGAGAAACGGCAACTAGCAGTCTTTTTCTTCCTGCATCGTGAACTGGATGCCAGGGAAGATCGAGTTCAGGTTCTTTGTGAAATCCTCAATCTTGTCTCGACTGATGATGACAAATATTTCATCAACATACCGTGCCCACAGTCGATAGTGGTTGAAAGCCAGTGCCTCCAGTCTCTGCAATACTGCCTCAGAAATCAGGCCGGACAACGGCGACGCCATAGTTGTACTTTTGACCTGTTCGTACACGATTCCATTGAAGGTGCAGAATGTGTTCAAGCAGTGTTTCAGGAGGCCGACAAGATGCCTTATTTTGAGTTTCGTGTCCGCCTCGTTATAGTTTTCTTCTAGTAGAGTTTGTATGAGTTCAACTGCGAGATGTTGTGGGATGGAGGCGAAAAATGACGTCACATTGAAGGATACCATAACTTCCTCATCCGTAAGTCGAATACCCTGCAAATTTCGTATGAATTGTTCAGCTGAGTGGACGTTTGTTATGGAACCCTGGGTTAGACACTTGAGACTTTGAAACAGCCATTTGGCCAGGCCAAACTTTGGGGTACCTCTTAGAGAGACGATCGGCCGTAGGGGTTTCCTGGTTTGTGGACCTTGAGGAGGCCATAGAATCTCGTGAGCGCTGTGTCCTTTGGTTTTATCTTTTGACAGCCAGTCTGCGTTATTGCTTTTGACTTCTGAATACTTGCCAGGTCCTTTGTGATATTGCTTACTAGCGTCTTCTTCATATCATCCTCGCGAGGGATATAGGCAGTTCTATCGCCCACAAGTGCCTCGACTTGGTTGACTTAGTCCCCGTTGTTCAAAATAACCGTCGACCGTCCTTTGTCGGCTGGAAGTATGAGAACTTTTTTGTCGGCCTTTAGCGTCCGAAGTGCTTCACTTTCTGTTTTCGAGAGCGTCTTGCGTTTTTATGAGATATCAGTCTGGAAGATATTCGCTGTCGTAGCAGATTTCCGCTTTCCTCGGTAATTGTTCACCCCAACGTTTGGCCCCAAGGCACAACAAGACGATCGGTGAGCGCCTGCTTACCCTAGTTACGTTTCAAACGTTACAGCGACTAGAAGAAGTCATCTTACAACGTTTGAAACCAAAAATGTGGCTTTGCTACGTAGATGACACATTAATTATCATAAAGACTTGCGACGTTGAGCAATTGCACCGGAGTCTGAATTGGATCTTCCCGGCTATAAAATTTACTCTCGAAGATGCAAAAAGAGATACACTCCCATTCCTAGACCGGAGTATACGAAGACTCAGTGATGGTGGACTCGCAACAAGCGTCCACCAAAAGGACTCTACTGTGGAAATCGTGCTGAACTATGCAAATAACCACCCTGCGGCCCACGAAAGAATCTGTGCTCGCACCCGTTTCCATCGGGCCTTCCGCTATTGCAGCAGCGATAACCTTCTTAAGAAAGAACCATTGCATTTATATAAGTTCTTCCGGTCCAATAGATATCCAACGAGCTTCGTAAAAAATTGTTTTCGACGCCAGAGACAAAGGTGGAACCTTGTTTCTAATGGAAATATAGTGCCACGGAAATTTTATTATTTACCTTACATGCAAGGTGTTTCCGAAACAATCGACAATAAGGTCACTTTGGCATCTCTGTCGCCCACAAGCCTGCATCCTCCATACGCGCAACTCTATGCCGAGTAAAGGATCCCCTACCCAAAGAACAATTAAGCCATGTCCTTTAACGCATACCGTGCGCCAACTGCCCTTATGTTTACGTTGGCCATACAGGCTGACGTCTTGGGGCTCGCATTAATGAACATAAGCTAGCCGTTCGCCGACGTGACCCCTTATCACTCGTGTTTGCGCACTCTCTTGAGTGTAACCACTGCTTCAATTGGGACGATACCGAAGTGATCGCCATTGCCAACACCAAACAAGCTCGAGAATTCCTCGATGCATGGCACTCTAGCACGACCAGCATTAACTGCCACGTAGATCTAAACGCTCATTACGAAGAGTTACGTGCACGACTAACTAACGAGCGCCCACCCCCTAGCTAAGACTCCTATTCCTTGAGGCATTTCGAATCTCAGTTTTCGCCACCCCCGCCTCACACCTGGTGAACCGCAATTAAACGTTCCAACACCTCCAACCGACATATTGACTCCTAAAACCAACCCAGATCAACGACCGACAATCTAGCCCGCCGTAGTTATTCGCCGCCCTCCAAACCAAGCAAACGTAATTGTTCTCCCCTCACCTCCCCGTCCCAAAACATGCCCCAATTAAGTGTCCACCCACCACCCCCCTCACGCCAGCTGTTTGTTTGTCGCTATCTGTCCTGTCGCGCCAACTGATCTAGTTCGAGCTGCACACTTTCTCCTGTGTTCATTTCGTCTGACGCCGGGTTGGTGTCACCAACTTTAACATTTACGAGTACAACTCGATTTCCAGAAGAGCGTTTCCTTTTCACTATACTATCTCGGATGCAAACTACCTCAGTTCTTCCATTCCAGTCTCCCTTGTCTTTGTCGGTCATGTTATTCTGCCTATGTACTTAGCTGCCTTACGGCTGCTGGCGGGGCTTGAGAGTTAGCCCCAAGGCACAACGGGACGAGTGAGTCCTGTAACCGATCGGTGAGCGCTCCATTACCAATGTCAATATTCCCGATCGAAACCGGCAAGACAACGAGCTCGTGGCTCAGTGGGTAGAGCGTTGGACTTCTGCCCAACAAGGTCGCGAGTTCGAGGCTCGGGCGCCGCAGCGCTTGGGTTTGGGTTGGCTGGCTGATGACGGCTTATAAGCCAGAAATGGCCATTCCAGTCTCCCTTGTCTTTGTCGGTCATGTTATTCTGCCTATGTACTTAGCTGCCTTACGGCTGCTGGCGGGGCTTGAGAGTTAGCCCCAAGGCACAACAGGACGAGTGAGTCCTGTAACCGATCGGTGAGCGCCCCATTACCAATGTCAATATTCCCGATCGAAACCGGCAAGTCAACGAGCTCGTGGCGCAGTGGGTAGAGCGTTGGACTTCTGCCCAACAAGGTCGCGAGTTCGAGGCTCGGGCGCCGCAGCGCCTGGGTTTGGGTATGGCTGGCTGATGACGGCTAATAAGCCAGAAATGACCATTCCAGTCTCCCTTGTCTTTGTCGGTCATGTTATTCTGCCTATGTACTTAGCTGCCTTACGGCTGCTGGCGGGGCTTGAGAGTTAGCCCCAAGGCACAACGGGACGAGTGAGTCCTGTAACCGATCGGTGAGCGCCCCATTACCAATGTCAATATATATATATATATATATATATATATATATATATATATATATATATATATATCTGACCTGTGAGGAATTCGCCCAGGATTGACCGCCGTGGAGAACATCCGTGAAGGCTGGTGCAGCAACCTATGAGTCCGAAAGGATCGTCGTTTCTAAGGCCAAAAGGGTGGCTGTCAAGTCACAAGCATCGCGGATAAGGACGCCAATGTGCCCACGTTGTCAACGCACATTCCGCGCACGAATTGACCTGGTCGGACATCTTCGAACTCAATGCAACAACAATCCCATAACATCAACCTCTGCCACTTGTAAATTTATCGCACAGAGACCGGCGAACCAGTGTCAGGCGCACCAACATACACCCACAGCGCCCGACCCAACCGTCCGCACTGCCACGCACATTCACACACCGCTTTGGCCCACTAGGTAACATGTGTCTTCATAAAAACCTGCGGTAGAACACGGTCGGCTATACCACAACACTACATCTCTCCTCATCAGCCTCTGCACCTCACATGGTAATACGCAACACAACAAAAAACATGCTCTCAGTCTGCATAGCTGATTGAGAGGCAAGTATGATCCTCGCCTCCTTCTCCATGTGGCTCCTCTGTTACATCTGTGATCTGAGCTTGAGGATATCATGGGACGATAAGCGCTGGGGGTTAGAAGGTTGCCAAGTGACAATTACAATCAGACCTCGCAGTCAGTCCAATATATGTTGTTTGGAGTGGCTGACTGGTGGTCTGAGAGTCGGGCTGCGATGGCTCCTTAACGTGACCTCTGGCTATCTCACACATTTGAGATGTGAACCTTTCAACCCTCTGTTGTGTGAAATCCTGGTGTTCGTGTTGTGGGGGCCAGGTCGTGTACGAAGTACACGTAGACGAGGTTACCAGCAGCTGCGTCCACTTCCGCATCAGACAACTGACCGGCTCGGACAGCGGTTTGACTGTGGCGGTGGGGGAGAGAGTGAGATCGAGAGCTCAGCGCATTTTTCCTCACTATAAACAATCTGACGCGCTTGAAACTATCACGGTAAGCTAAAAGCCGTGGCTTGGAAGGTTGCCAACTGACGGGATAACTCGGACCGCGTGGTCAGCCAAATGTGTGTTTTTGGTGGAGTGGCAGACTGGCGGACTGAGAGTCAGGCTGCAATGGCTCCTTCTTAATGTGGCCTTTATGGCACTCCCACTCCGTGGGATCCGAGCCACGTGTGGTGGTACGCTCAGGGGCGGCTCCGGCCGCGTCAGACACCTGCGTCTTCTTCCGCCTCTGTCATGACACCAGGCTCAGGTGAGGGAGGAGGAGAGAGTGCGGTAGCTGCATCGCAAGTACACTATCACTTAAAACTAATCATTGCGCAAGTAACCGTTCCTGCACCACCCTTCTGGGGGGCCTATGGTGGACATCGTCGGACTACGACGGTCGAACTGTTGTGTGCAGAATAACGTGACCGACAAAGAGGAGGGGGACTGGAATGTCCCGTTAGGGCTTATTAGCGGCCATCAGCCAGCCATATGATATATATTATCTTAGAAATATACCGCATCCTTCGAACTCTTCTACAAGGTGAGGGCTCCCAACTGGTACTGGAGTGTCACCATTATAATAAAAGTTATCCTGTCGAGTTTTGCAGATGAAGCACCATATCTAACACGAAGGCAGTGGTACGCTCTAATTAAACTCTGACGTAACTCATTCTGTACTCTTTTCTCGATACCTCGGGCCCTACATGGACATCCATTCGAACGGTGTTGTTTAAGCTGCCAACTCCGCCCTATTTTCTTTCTCAACACAGGCCGCAGAGAAGTCCTCGGAGGCCGCCAATCGGCGTGCTCAGATTGCCGGTAACGAGGCGGCCGCGTTGCGAGAACAGGTCGCTCAACTCAAGGACGAGTTGGCCGCTGCCGTGGAGAATCTGGCCTCGGAAAAACTGAAATGCAATGCTGCGGTGAACAAAATTCAGCAGGTGAGTGTTTACGGTCGCTTGCTTCGCTCCATCTGAACCAGTGGGTGACAGATGATTTGACATTCACATGCTTCAGCCAGAGGAGAGAGGGTGACCTCAGAAGAAGTAGGCTTAGTTTCCCAGAATTTTGCAAGCAAGCCAATGCACGTTGTAGCTGATAGCGTGCATACCGTTCTACAGATAACCGCGGATAATGTGGTCTAGTGACGACCCGCATATCGACATGTCCACCCTCTTGAATACCTCGCCGGCCTTGCCTGGACGGGTAAGGTAGCAGCAACTACCCATTCAGTGCTGGTGTTCGCATACCATCATTATGGCCTTGAAGCGTTCTGTTATGATGGAATAAAAACATAAAGCCTTGTAGGCCAGCAGTTGATCAACTACCGAACCCCCGAAGACGCGGGATTCCCTCTCCCAAGAAAAAAAATTAATCATTCCTATCACTAGGGCGTTTTTACACCCCTTCGTTGGCCAGTTTTACCGAGATAGTTGGCCCTGAAATAGCTGCACTGTGGTCGCTTGCACCAAAAACAAAAAGTATGGTAACAGAGACATGACTGCAGCATCAGGAAGCATAGACAAGGGCCAGTCATTTGCTCCTAAAGTCGCATTGAGAGCGTTTCTTTGTACGTTCTACGTGGAGAAATAGAGCAGGAGAAATGGGGTTGCAATGCTCTAAAGGCCTTATGCCGAATATCCTGCTCTCCGCTGTTGAGTGACCTGTTGGAATCTATTGCACTTCGCAGAGTCTTCTGTCACACACATTTGTTTTTGCCAAACGCTGTGGTTTCAACTAGCAAACAAAAATAAATTTGAAATCCTACTTGTTTCCGTAGGTAATACGTGCAATGTGAGCAACACACTATCATCATATTCCCGATCGCAACCGACAAAACAACGAGCCCGTGGCTCAATGGTAGAGCGTTCGACTCAATCACCAAAGGTCGCGGGTTCGAATCCCAGGTGGTTCACACTTGGGATTGGGTATGGCTGGCTGATGACGGCTAATAAGCCAGAAATGGCTATTCCGGTCTCCCTTGTCTTTGTCGGTTACACTTTATCAACATACGCTACATGTCGCTATGCGACTGCCTGCGAGGGCTCTAGTTTGAGCTCCAGGGCACAACGGAGCATACATGTTCCTTAAGCAGATCGATGAGCAACACACTATCATATATATATATATATATATTAAGTCGAAGTTCTTTGGGAAAAAATAACTTTTCTATGTAAATTTTCGATGCTGGTACCCCAGTTCGTCTTCAGAAAAATGGGAACTGTACACAAAATGGTTAACGTTGAACAATGCCTAACACGAGATTCTATGGTTGGCTAAAGTTTGAGCCAATAGGTGTCTAGTGCTTTGATTTACCCGGTCTATAGTGGCTGTGGCATCCAAATCGATATGCCTGTTAATGCGTGCCTCGTCTGAGTGCACTGCCTGCAGTAATTCGCGGCCCTTCCTTGCTGGGGCGGCTCCAACGATGTGGGTGTTATGATCTTCCCACAAGCCTTAATGGTCGCCTGTCAAACAACGCGTCGATCGAATCCCCAACGGGGAACTGAACAGCAAGGGCGGAAGAATATAAGTGTATTGCCGTATGCTAACGGCGATCCTTAAGGCAATCCAAGAACACACGAGTGTGTTCAAGGTCGGACGGCGATGGGACCAATTAGCTAGGGGTCCTCAGTGAGTAGCATCCCGACTGGTACTATGAATCATCCTGTCGGAATCTCGCGCGCACGCCACATGGGTGGATCGATAGTGCAGCGTGGGAAGAGCCGTCAGGGCGGTGTGTGAGCGGATCGGTTAGGATGGCTCCTCCTAACAGTGGGTATCCTCCCGTGCAGATAGGTATCCTGTGTCCAGTGTGTGCATGGCTTCCCGGGATAAGGGTCTCGTCTCTTCACCGCTAACTGATGTTCAAGTAAGCGGGTGGATAGAAATTTCCCGGTTTGGCCGCAGTAGACGGCATCAGAACTGGTACACGGTATTTTGTAGACGATTTGTCTTCTGTGGAAATAGCCAACCCTGTCCTTAGGGTGTACAAGATGGGTGCGCAAAGTTTTTGTAGGTTTGTGTGCTATTTTTATATGTTTTTTCTTGAGCTTTCTTTCTTCGAGCTCAGATACATTTTTTTACATACGGGAGGGTTCGCCAGTTTGTTGGTTTTGACGCCTGAGAGGTCGTAGCTCTGGGAATACCTTCTTCTTTGAACTGTGGTCGTCGCATGCATTGACGGGCAAAGTCAGGAGGATATCCAATTTGGGAAAATAGTTTGAAAAGGTATTTCATTTCTGTTCGATATGTTTCTGTATCGGTACAGTCAGTTTTTGCTCGACTTAGCAAGCTGTTAACAGAGCTGCGTTTGTGAGACATGGGGTGGTTACTTCTGAAATGTAAGCTGACCTCGGAGTATGTATCTCTACGAAAGACTGAGTTATGTAGTGTCCCGTCTGTCTTGCTATGTACGAGGACATCTAAGAACGAGAGTCGTTCATCAACTTCTGTTTCGAAGGTGAATTGAAATCCTAGGAATGTGGAGTTCAGTTTTTTTGGAGTGGTTCAACTTGGTCGCTTTTGACGATAAAAAATGTATCGTCTACGTAGCCACAATCTTGGGGAGAACTGTGGCCTGTAGTTTCTGCCTCAGCCTCCGCCAAAAAAACGGATATTGGCAACCGCATAGGGTCGCCTTTTATTTGACGATAATTTTTTTCGACAAAGGAAACGTTTGTTTGTAGGCAAATATCGAGCATTTCAAGGAGGACGTCCGTAGGTACATCGGTAGAGTAGGCCTGTAGGAGTTCTGCAGTACAGGTCTTCGCTAAGTTCAGAGGGATAGACGTAAGTAAAGAAATAACGTCAAATGTCACAATTATTTCGTCAGTAGCAAATTTAAAGTTTTTTATCTTTTTCAGAAACTGTAGCGCGTCTTGGATAGAGGGTTCAGAGTTCTTTGTTAGTGGGTTGAGTTGATGAAATAGCCACTAGGAAATCTTATAGTTTGGTGCACTGATTAAGCAGACTATCGGTCGCAGCGGAATGTCACTTTTTAACTCAAGGAAGTCCATATAGTTTGTTAATCGTAGGTTCATTCTGTTTCAAGGATTTAGCCAGATCTCCAGAAATTAATTTTTGTCCTTTGACAAATTTCAATACCTTTTCCTATTGGAATTTTGTGACTTTGTGGGATCGTCAGTTATGGGCGTGTAAGTCGAGTCATCTGTTTAAAATAGCCGTGGAAGTTCCTTTGTCGGCAGGTAAAATTATAATGTCTCCATCTTTCTTAAGTGAATTTAATGCTTTCTTTTCGTCAGAAGATAATGTGGCGTATGTCCTGTGGTTCTATATAGTTTGTACTGTATCATTTCGAATTGTGGGTCATTTGTCCTCTGTCAGATCAGCGAAAGATATAGTGGATTCAGAACTGGCCAGAAAACCCAAGTAATTGTAATCAGACGGATTGCATTTCATTCCTTTGCACACTACTTTTTGAAAACTTCGGATTATGGCAACTTTAATCAGAAATTTTCATCCATTTTTTGTCCAGAGTGCTTTTATTTTTCAGTCGTTCTAGCATTGCAACATGCATAATTGTCTCCAGTAAAGTTTCAAAGACATTTTAGAAAGTCTATCCTTGTAAAATTTTCATGTGTTCTTCTTTCACTTCCTGGAATTTTCGAAGCCTGTAGTGGGCGTCAGATATGAAGACCCCAAGTATCTACTGACCATACAGGTTGGCAACTTGATAGCCTTGAGTAGATTTTATTGCAGGTTTCACTCGTGTAGACTTTGGTAGAATCTTGCTACGTCGGCATCGGTTTTGGAAAGACAAATTGCACATTTCTCCCATCGTCGAGCGTATAGCAAAACACTTTGCTCGAAATTCATACGTATGTATTGAAATATCGGCATCCCAGTAAATTTAGCTAAATTACGATTAAGTTCTTTGGAAAATAACTTTATTGTGTAAACTGTTCGATGCTAGTACCCCAGTTCGTCTTCAGACAAATGGGAGTTGTACACAAAACAGTTAACCTTAAATGATACCTAACACAAGATTCTGTGGTTGGCTAAAGTTTGAGCCAATAGGCGTTCAGTGCCTTAGTTTATCCGGTCGATAGTGACTGTGTTCGCTTCCACTTGACTTTGTCCGTCGATGCATGTGATGACCATAGTTCAAAGAAAATGGTATTCCCAGAGCTACGACCTCTCAGGCGTCAAAACCAACAAACTGGCGAACCCTCCCGTATGTAAAGAATGTATCTGAGCTCGTCGAAATAAAGCTCAAGAAACACCATATAAAATAGCGCACAAACCTACAAAAACTTTGCGCACCCAGCTTGTACACCCTAAGGACAGGGTCGGCTATTTCTACAGAAGAGAAATCGTCTACAAATACCGTGTACCAGTTGTGATGCAGTCTACTGCGGCCAAACCGGGATATTTCTATCCACCCGCTTACTTGAACATCAGTTAGCGGTGAAGAGACGAGACCCTTATCCTAGGTAGCCATGCACACACCGGATACAGGATACCTATCTGCATAGGAGGATACGCACATCGTTGACGCGTGGCCAACAAGGAAGGGCCGCGATTTCCTGATTACCTGTTTTCTCCGAGCCTTTCGAGGTTTGAGTGCATTATTGTTAGTGAATATAAAAATAAATTTTCTCCCTAATAGCCGATCAACATGGGTATGTGTTGACTCAGCTGCGCGTCCTTTAACCCACTGCAATCTTCGGTTTGTTGTTTCTTTCGCCTTATCTCTTTTTTGCCGCGTTTCTCTACCCAGTTGAGTTTTGGTGCCCAATTTAGTATAACAATCATCCGAAATAAGAATGTCTGCCCTTTGTTTTTCTAATGCAGGCTATAACGAGAAAACTAACGTTTCCTATACACTCGTGATTGGCAATCTGTGTCAAGGCATGCAAACTATTTCTCTTGCTTCCAAGTGCCCAAAAGCTACTTTACGTTTTTGACTATCCTCGTTTTATTGCGAAGTTTCTGGCTTTTCAGTGATTAAAAACAGCTTGGGACCTAGACTGTCATAACTTCACCTATTTAACAACAGTTGCTTCTCGCCCTTCCTAAGGGTTCTCTTACCGCAGAAAGAGGTCTACCGCAATGAAAGAAGAAGGTTATTCGAATCATGGCTTTATTTGTTTGAGCTTTCGAACTCTTACTGGAGTACACCTTTAGAAATAAAAGCGGCAACCAAAAAAAAAAATCAACAAGCGCCAAATCGATAAATCGATAGACTGAGTTCTCATAGGTTACAGTCGATTCCGTCTTTCCAGCATATCGCTGCTCATATTTTCATTTAGTGTCACTAGGTTACTGACTGATAAAAAAGGGGGTTAACCAAAATCTTGTTTTTTTTCCCTCGTACGCGGCATTCCTTTACTGCGCTCTAGCTTTTTGTGCTCGTGTTTAACAAAGACATCAGCCGCATTCGGCTAAAAATTTCTTCCTCCATTAACTCTGCCTTTTTTGTTTCTCTGCAACCCCACGCCTACCGCTCCATGTTAACTCATAAATTTTTTTCTTTTCCAAATGCGCGCAGTTGAGGCGACGGAAGAAATCAGGTATTCCTGTGTCTTAGCTACTATATTTGTAAATTCGTGTGGCATTGCAGTGAAACCTGTAACCAGTAACGAGCGCTGCATTATTTTGGCGTTGGCTTTGTGTGCCAGAGCACGCTGGAAGAGTTTGCTAAAATGCTTTGTGTGACGACAGCAATAGGGTTTTAAACCATCCTTCAGCCTGTCATTTGGATGGAGTGGCAACGGCGTTTGTTGAGTCATTTTCTG
The DNA here is from genome assembly GCA_017591395.1 of Schistocephalus solidus. Taxonomy (NCBI): domain Eukaryota; kingdom Metazoa; phylum Platyhelminthes; class Cestoda; order Diphyllobothriidea; family Diphyllobothriidae; genus Schistocephalus; species Schistocephalus solidus. The sequence goes on from WEDG01002297.1 coordinate 106,384, forward strand.
CAATCTACTACCTACAAGGCTTTTTAACTAACCGCAATTGTCCGCTCAAGGTCGCCGCCTTGCAACCTATCGACTTTCGAACGCTGAAATTGCGTTTAGGCGCCATGAACGACTTATGTAAAGGGGACTTCACCGTTGTTTTTATAATGAAAGGCAGAAGAAAAAGTCTTTATGCAACAGGAGTGCACAACCTAGTATGATGCGGTTAGGCTGAATGAATTTTTGACCAAATTTCATGTCCGCTGCCGTTTTTGCTAACGACACCACCTGTTGTAGTACGAAAAGAATTAGGTGGTACAGGGAACAACACAGCCTAATAACCCATGGGGGTTTCATTTAAAATTCGCCTTATGTACTTGGAGCCCTGAGCGTTCGGCAACGTTCCGGCCTATGGCTTGTCGGTCGTTGATTGGCCGTTTTTTGCGTGCCCCCGCCCCTCGCTGGGAAATCTCGAATGTGTTCGACCAGCTGTTGATTGGATCGCACGCACGTGCAAAGTCATCACACGTACTCGATGTTGCAGCGCAATATGATTGGCCGCTCGCCTGCGCATTCTCCGGCCGGCTTGACCTCCTGTACGTGCGGGCCGTGACTCCAGACAGGTGCCGTTCTCCATAACACCTAGCCCCTTTTACAAATGAATGCTTTTCACTTTTGTTGAATGAACAACCTCAGGGTCTCGGGACGTTTGCTGCCAGATTTCTGCGTCTGGCAAAAAAACTTTAGTTTTGGTAACTATTGTGAGCGCTGCCTGTTTGTGATAGCGTCGAACATTGTCGCCTTAGGAGTCTCCACCAGTCACCAAAGAACTGGAGTTGAAACGGTTTCGGGCGTTTCTCTCTCCCTCTCAGTTGACACTGCATTTCTGTGGCGAAATGAGTGAAACAAACAACTGTGATCTGGAGGGCATTATAAACCTGTAGGTTCTGAGTGTTCAAGGCTAAAATGCCAAGTCGATAAAAGTTGTTTCGAGCCTAACCTTTGGCAAAACAGTTTTGCTCGTACGGGTTCTGGATGTCGAAGACAATGGAGCCGGTTCTAATGCGGACCGGCGCAGCCCCTATGATTACCGTGACTAGTAATCAAAACATTTTTTGTTTCTCCAGACTACTTGTGTTTAACTGGTTGTTCGTCTATCCTGAATCACCTATTAGCTCACAGATAACTCTGTTTTTGTGGCTAGAACTGTGAACTCTGCATCATCCGAATATTCTGCAATAGGTACTAATTTCTTATCAGGGCTGCAAATTTGTTGTGCTGTGAAAGTGAGGTTTCGGTTATCCACGTTTCCTAAGCTAAAATCTTTCAACCTGAAATCGAGGAAAAATTCTTTTCGAGGGTAATGTGTATTGGCAGGCTCTTTTGTAGTTACATCTTAAATCATCTTTAGAAGGACCAGTTGTATCCTTGTGCGGGTGGCCAAACGCACTATTGAACGCACGAGCGACCCCTGAAAATAAAACAAGCTTGCCGCAGCGCGCGCGTGCGCGCGATAGTCGGCCAATCATGTTGCTCATGCGTGGTGGTTACGTGCCAACCATGACTGGCAATCGCAACTGCGTTTTTAGCTGTAAATTAGGAGCTCTGAACATTGTTCGGGGACGATAATATGCTTTGAACAGTATCTCTTTTCCGTCACCAATGTTTTTATTGTGCACCGTATAGTAATGGCTAATTCGCCTCACCCGTCGTGAAGTACAGTTTAAGTCTGTGAACCTTTTCCCATTGGAACTCTGAACAGTCCTCCATGTCATTTGTTTTGGTACAGAAAGGAGCAGGAGAGGTTATTTTAAGCCATCCACAAGCTAGAGTCCTTTTACACATTCATACACCAAAACGGAAAACATCTATTCATCTTCCACACCCTTTGCATCTGTCGAAATGCTCATCTTTTTGCGTTTGAAGCCCTCATTCTTTTGAACTAACTTCGCAGCCCGTGTTTGCTTTGCCCACCAATACCGTGCGCTTTTGGCACCTCAGCCAGCCACCTGCACGACCTGATTTTCATTTTTTTGTTTTCTCATGTAGATTTTGTCGGGCGAGAACGCGGACGCTCTAGAGCTGATGATGCTCTCAGAACTCGAGAGCCTCAAGGCCGTGGGTGGCAGCAGCGGTTCCAGTGCCAACAAAAAGACCACCAGCAAGAAATTCACAAGCCAGCAACATCTCTTTCGACAAATGGATCGCAAGTACAAGCGTCTCGTAAGCGACATGGAGCAGCTGCAAACCAAGCACCGGGCCGAGATGAAAGAGGTACTCACCACCACCACCACTACTACTACTACTACTACTACTACTACTACTAATACTACCAACACCACCCCACGACCTTGTTTCGGCGTGTGGTCTTAGCAGAGCTTGCATGGAAACTGCTCAAACACGCGAAATTCGTGAGACAAACGTGCTGGCTCACAAGCCGTTCTCATTCGTAATCCAACATAAAAAATCGTAGATCAATGACCGGAGATACCACCAGTAAACTACCCAGAAAGATGAAAATTACATATGAAAAAAAGGAAATATAATCATGAAGTCGATGGTGGACGATAATCCTGCCTATTTTTGCGTTAGGTCAAGTTATTTACAGAAATGACAGGCGTGGATATGGTTGCGCAGAAGTACGGCACTGCAGGAAAGCCCAAGTCCGCATCGTAGCGCACATTTTCTCCAAGCTCCACCTTTAAATTAATTTCATTAGTAATCTCACGGAATGAATCAGAAGTAAATAAGTTCTCGAAAATATTGGCGAGTAATTGCAGTTGAAATTTAGCCGAATGCCTTCAGGCCCTACTTACTAGATTTTAGTCCTTTTTCCTGCCAATGGATTATTTTAAAAATCATCCCGAACAGACATATTCAATGACGCTCTGATTCACAGAGTTTAGATGCATACATCAGAACTTTTCGAGGGCGCTATATCGAGCCCACTGGTTGTAGCTTAACGAAGAGCGGCTTTCTGAAATTATTGCCTCCTCCGTGCTTTTGTCTCTTTCAACCCTGTGGTACGCCCTCCGTATTTGGTGACCATCGGGCAGTTTCGGTCATAGATGACCGCCTTGACTCCTTTTGTCAGCCTATGTTAAGGTGACACCCCCGTAGTGGAACTGTTCGTCCATCGAAACGATGGGCACCTTCGCTGTTCCGGATAGAGTGCACGAGTGAATTGCGCTAGTTTTTTGTTGGATTGATGGGGACTTGTACTGCACCAAATTCACTCACACACCCACCGAGTTTTGCGGGCAAGAGAAAGTAGAATTAAGAATTGGACTTTAAAAAACGCCACTTATGATCACCGTTCGCTTGGTTACATAAAAATGGCTAAACATCTTTTAGGTTGTTAGGAGAATACTGGCCGATTTCATACACGAACATTTATTCTTGAAAGAATTTAACAATATATATGTTAAAATTGGTCAAAATGTGAACCCCGGAGAGCTATGCATCTCTGCCATCGAGGAACATTATCATTTATACCTCGTTCATAAAAACTCGCTGGCGTTGATGCTAAGCAATCTTTGAAGCCAGCTTTTTGAAAGTTCTGTTGCTAAAAAGTGTCTAGATGCTTGAAGAATTGGTAGCCATTGGGTGAAAGACCCGAGAAATATCAAGTATGTGTCATTGAGTTTCTGCAGTGCCATCCTTACGACAGGTACCCGTGCGTTCTTGTAGAGCAGAATAAGTCTTATGTAAGACTCATTTATTGAACCTTTTTATCTTACGAAATTGTATCAGATGGTCAGACACCGTTGAAATACTTACATCAAGTGTCTCAGACAATTTTCTGACACATTTACGTGGTTTTTCTTCAAAAATTACTTTTAAGATTTCACTGTCAAGAGTGCATATGTGTCCACTTCATCTTCGTGGCTTTTATTATGAATACGGAATCTATGCAACCAACTTACTCTCCAATCCCTCGCGAACTCTTCTCCCATGCTCTGCGGCTGTTTGGGAAGCATTTTAACCGAACTTGAACTCATCCAAGAAAAATAAATGCACTTTTTCTTCTTTTTTAATATTCCTTATTAAGGGCTTATATGCTTCACAGTTTTAGTGCATTATTGAATAGTAAAAATCGATTATTAAGCTTGTAAAATTTTGTACAAAAGACTGCAAAACTAGCAATTACTTTCAATTTTTGAAATTGAGTTAAAAAAATGGCCAGTACAATATTTACAGGGTTTTTTTGTATGACATCTTCCAAATTCAAGCCCAATTACCTCTTTTTTCTAACTCAGACTACAGAAAACACTAAAAAAATGTTTCCCGTGAACACCCCTATTAGGTACACAGTGATGTTCTTTAAGCATCTTCCCGATAAAACTGTCGTCTCGTTTGCTTGTCAGTTGTTGCCTCCCTGTTTATTTCAAGGTAAGTTTCCGCTATGCAAATCAGAGTGCTGTAGTAGCTTTAAATATTATCGATTGGTCTACCAAAACTGAAGAGCAAACAAGGGATACTGGAATAGCCGTTTTGGTTCATTCACCGTCATCAGTCGGCCAATCTGAGGCCCGTGTGGACCTGAATCCGGATCTGTTAGCCGTTGAGCAGTTCCGATCAAAACTTTCTTCCAGATAAGCCATGGTGCACCCATGAGCATGAGCCCGTGGCTCCGTGCTAGAGCTATCGAGTCAGTGGCCAATTGGGTTCAGGGTAGAGCCATGGTCTGCATGACCTGAGGTTGGAGTATGACTCATTGACAAAGACTGAGGAGCATGGGCTGACAATTTCATCCAGTTTTCTCTTTACCGCCTATATCTCGGCGTTTATGCATTTTGCAGTGCCCTCAAGTATCTCGCGATTTTGGCCCAATCACTATGACCAGTCTGTGTTTCAGTCTCGAGGTCCTCACGTTTCCATTTACTTCGGTCTTCCTCGTATGAAGGCGTTCGTCGGATGGCAAACTGTTCACTCCACCGAACACTATTGATTAGCCAGGCATCCGCCAGCAGGCGTAAGCCCTCCCCTCCTGTACGCCATTTCGTCACTTCCGTCTCCGTGGCTGCTGAACAATCCGCACCGGCCGGTAGCAAGAATGTGCTGCCGCCTTTCACATCTCCCAGAATCACCTCGCCAGCACAAAAGCCAGCAGGAGAGATTGTGACTGAGCCTAATTATTGTTGATATGTTTTCCAAACCACCCCCCACCACCCCGGCAGTCAATTTTCCCGTCTATCAGCCCCCTCTGCGAACGCACACGCGAGTGCGCATTTCTGTGTGCGTGCGTGCGTGTGTGTGTGTGCTGTTCGACCGCCGGCCGAAGCTGCACCCAGTCCTCTCCCGCATAGGACTGCGCGTCTGCCTACGCGATTTGCTTCGGTGTGTATCTGCCTGCGTGCAGGGCGGTTGGGCCTGGTGCAGGCCGCGTGGTATTTGCAGTGCAGGTTTACACACAGCCAACATCCACTTATATGCTCGTCTCACCCCCTGGGAGGGGAGACTAGAGCGCATGACAGTTGCAGAATCGATTATTGGTCGGTTTAGGGCCTTGATAGAGGCAGTCGTCTAACGCCATGTTCCTGTGGCGTAGTTTAAGGGCTGGTCATGCTGTGTGAAGCAAACGAAACCGTTCACTATTTTTAAAATATCTTTTCAGCTTCGATTACTACCACGGCTGCCTTAGTCGTTGTCCACTTCACTGCAGGAGGGAAACTGTGTTAGCCATGACATCTTTCCTCAACCAGCCAACGTCTTATTCAGTCTCGATTTTGGACTAATCTAGCTCCTAGGTGTTGAATACATTTGGTTCGAGAGCCTCGAAAACTGCTTCTTTTCATGTCTAACCCAGAGTTTGACTTGCATCTGCACATTTACGGTGCCCTCTCAGTTTAAAATGAAAACCTAAATCCATGCGTCGATCATACCCCATCCGTGTAAGATAACGAAGCTTTTGCCTGAAGATGCTTTCTGCCGTCGAAATGATTTTGAGCATTCAGAGTTTATACTTTGCCGCTATAGCATGATAAGCTTTCTTATACGCCTTATGACTGATGGTCTTTTACCTTACCCCATTTTTGAAATTCCCTGATTATGCTTATAGTTGTCAGCATAGGTATCCTTGTATTCTTGAGTGTTTTCTTGTTAAACCGTAACCAACGTGTCCCTACTAGTCACTGCTGATGGCAGTCTGTGGCCAACTCACGTGGTTATACTCTACTTGAAAATTACTTACTTCGGCCTCTTATGTATCACGCGGCAGACTGTATTTCGGTCGATTCGGGTCACTGGGTGATTGACCGGTTGACATTCAACTGCGCTGAAGGCTTGACCCCAACCCTTCCCCCCCACATCTCTTCGGTGGCCTCATGAAGGCTTTGTTTTTTGCTTCCTATGACGCATGTGTAGGTGCACAGCCGGCTAGCGGCCAGTCAGGAGGCGGCCCAGAAGGCGCGAAACCAGGCCACCCGTCTGGCCGACGAGGTCTCTTTCCTGCAGTCCCAACTGTCTGCAGCCAAGGCGGTCACCGGACGCCCACACACCCCGAGCTCCATCACTCGCCTTCGCAACGCTGCCACGGCACGTCTTTACCCGTCCTCCAGCAAGAATACCCTCCTTCCCACCAACTCCCACCCTCCAACAACCTACAGCAGCGCCGACGTCGGGGTCACTGACCCTATCGTGGGTGATTCTCTTGCTGACGAAACCGGCCCTGACGAAAGGACCGACCAGTCTCCGCAGGCCGTATCAGCGGTATGTCCTCCATCGCTTTCAGTGATTCTTTCTCTCCCCTCTTTTAAGAACCTCTTTTTGCTTAGTTAGAGTCGGTTTGTATCTCGGTTGTTAACGCAGTTAGGCAGTACTGTTTGTGTTTTCTCTGATGATCCCGTGACCAGCGCGTACAGATAGGTTAACTCGCTTTTCGAGGACTCATTAGCATTTTCGAATGCCTTGCTAGCTCAAACATTGTCGCAATATTTGTGATAACACCAAAGACATGGGTGATCGAGATTCCCATTTCTGGCTAACTTGTCGTTATCAGTCAATCGCTTTCGATACTCTCTGTCATTTGTTGTCAGGTTCTGCCCTACAGTACACGTTTTACTGGTCCCGAATATGGTTTTCGAAATCCCACTTTATCGTTTCCATCAGTTTCGATCGAGAATGTTAACATTCTACGAAGTAGAATAACACCGATCGGTTACGAAATTCACTCTTCCCGTCCTGCCTTGGGGATCACACTCGAACCCCGCCAGCAGCCCGTTTGAGCCCCAAGGCTGGACGGGAAGAGTGAATCCCGTAACCGATCGCTGTTATTCCACTTCACAGAATGTTAAAATTCTCGATCGAATCGGGCAAGACAATGAGCCCGTGGTGCAGAGGGTTACAGCGTTGGATTTCTGTTCATTGGTTGCGGTTCGCTCCTCGGGTGATGCACCACCCGGCGTTGGGTATGGCTGGCTGATGATGGCAAATAAGCCTGAAATAACAATTCCAGTCTTCCTTGTCTTTACCGGGCATGTCTTACTGCGCTCCACCTTATCTGCAGACCCAGTATTTAATTTCTGGAAACGAAGAAGAACAGTATAGTGGTTATCAATAAGTAATTAGGTATTTGTGCAAGTCCATCTTAGACTGTTATAGTATTCGAGTTTTTGACTACCAATGCGTCCACCCCCCAGCCACAGAACACAGTGGATTAGTGTGAAGAGGTGAAAGATTTTCGAATATTATATGTACTAAGCCCTTAACACCGAAATCAGTTGATTCACTTTTTACTAGGCGCGATTACCTGGTGCGATTCTAATATGAATAAGGACGCAACATCATCTCAAGCCACTCCGAGTGCAGACTTTCAATCGAGAATCTACCAACCACTAAATGCAATCGCATTAAGTACAGATTGCCCTTGAAATATCGGTGAATACTTCACGATTTTGAGTGGTTCCGGTCGATTGCTCATAAATTTGGATTCTGTTCTGTGTGCTTCTCAAAATCTGCAAAATAAGATATTCCTTGAAAGCACTTACCGGAGTAGTGGCTTTGTAGATATTCTTTCTAATGCTGCTCTGACCGCATGTAGACCGACCTAAACATGAAAACTTATCGTCGAGAAAACTGAACATGTACAACAGAGGCCGGTGATTACTATGTTGAAAAACGTTCTCTCTTAAGTTACTTCACTGAAAAAGTGCTATTATTATGTATTTAACGGACGGATGTCTGCTGTATTTACCTATTTTCAGGGTTAAGTGGAAACTTTACCGGTTTTTGACCAAATATACGCTAAACTGCTCACTCACACTCATTTCGATCACACATTGCATGAGTAGGTCATCTACTACAGTTCTTACCGACGAATGCGTAATCCCATTGACGAATCGCAGTGTACCTTTTTTGTTCTTCAGCACTTCCACGTGCAGGAATCTCAAAAGCGAATTAATCAACTGTTTGACATAACTAGGCTGACGACCGTACAACTATTTAAGCTCAACAGTAATTTGCCCCCTACTGAGAGCTCAATTGGATATTAAAATATTCAGTCGTCCGCGCTGCGAAAAACTTAAATCCTACCGACTGAAGCCCTCGCTACATGTACAGCTTATTGTTGATGAGCTCTTTAAAGCGCTTCACTATTCACACAAGCGCAACAAGATACAAGCGAAAATGCGAGTCCCTGAAAGTAATGGAGAAGAAGTTGATGCGATCGCTGGGACAAGAGTTTTATTCGCCTGACGTTTCGGCTTCCAACTTGAACGCATAATTAGACTCAGTATCAGATACTGTCTCTGATGGTGGGTTCGAGTTGGAATCCGAAACGTCAGGCGAATAAAGCTATTGTCCCAGCGATCGCGTCTACTTCTTCTCATTTTGAAACAAGATAGATATCTCCCTCCCCAGGAAGGGCAACTATACCCGTGTCTCAGCGCTAACCCTAGCCATAACATAAAAGTAAACTGTCACCGTGATCTTAACCCTAAATCGTACAGATAACACGATAATAGCCTTAACCCCTAGCCTTATCATGATCCTAATCCCAGCTCTGATCTTATCCTCGAAGGTCTTATCCTCTTGCAATTTGTTGCAAAACCACATGTATTTTGAGCGGACCGGTTCCTATTCCCGTGTCGGGTTTAGGCGCCCATACAAGACATCCATACCCATTTGACGGTTTATCGCGAATTTTGAAGGGTTACTACCGCCAGGATTGAGGTGCCATCAGTTCGGTGACTTGTAAAAGGGTTATGCGTGGACTGGGTTACTTCGCTCGTCTAGTAGTCTCTAGTGTTGTTTTTGACCCATGGAGGTTCGGTTTATGTCCCCCGCTATCTGAAACCTTTCTATATTTACCCTCCCCTTCTCTCTCTGTCCCATATGCAGTCCCCATACTTCAGTGAAGCATCCAATCAGCACGCCCGAGACGCGGATCGACAGCTGGAGGCAGACAGTCTGTCCCTGTCTGTCGCCGATGCGTCCATGTACGAGTCTCCTTCATCCACAGCCCTTTACCGTGTCTCAAGTCTTTCTGCCAATCATACTTTCTGCGCTCCGGCGGCGGCGGGGGTGGCAACGGCGGCGGCGGTTGCCTCCCGGTCGCCCATCTCCAACTTGCACACGCCCCTCCTAGTGAATTTTAACCTCTCAGGTCAGCTGGAAGTACCAGCCAAGCCCGGTCGACGGAAGAAACTTACCTGGGAGCCACGTTTTGCCAAGGCAAGTCTTTTTTTCTTTGCCTTCCCATTGATACTGCCGTCTTGGTCTGTTTAGAGCTTCGATTAGGATGCTGATAGCTGATATTTTCTCGCTTGATAGTTTGATGGTCCCAAGGAAAAAGGCCGAGAATGGCGCTAGTTGGTGTTCATTTTGGCCTCCGAAGTATTGTCTGAATTCTGCCTTTTCCCATATTGAAGTGCTCAACTTACTTGCTGTTTTACTATCTTGAAACCGCTGGCGTGGTAGCAGTTGCTAGTGTCACGAGCGATAGTTCATCCGCAGGGTGTTTTTCCACTTGCGATGGTGTCGGTAATGAGGAAGTTGTGTTCTTTGCACGCCTCTGCAGCGTAGTCTGCTGCTTCCGCGCGCTGTAAAGTCACCGAACACCTTTACTCTGCACGCCCTTGTCGCAGACGCCAGAAGGCTATGCGGATATTTTTGGAACCTTCCTTCACCTCGTCAAGACTTGTAATCAGATAGGGGGTAGAGATGGGATTGATCCTGATGATTGTGCCGAATTTATCCTGGCCGGTTCGAATCCGCAGATTTCTTGCCCCTTGGACCCAGACACGAGTAAGACATGCAGGTATTTGTAGAACCCGTTGCTCGCATCGTTAGGGGATGTATTTATCCCCACTGTCAGGAAAAAAGCTTCAACTCTCTTGAAAAGAGAAGGCAGGGCGATACTTTAGCTTGACGCATACCTTCATTCTTTTCTTCCTACATCAGCATACCATTGAAAAGGTTGTTACAAGAGTTCCATACTGTAGTGTGAGGCACAGCGAAGAAGCGGCGTCACGATATGGTCTCTTTATAGAGGGGAAATCATGCCCCAAGTCCAATGATGGGCCGGTGGGGTTTACGAACAAGCAAGCTCCGTGAAGAAACTGTGTCGGTATGGAGCGGCAGAAGAAGGGGCTGCCATTCTGTTTGATCAGTAAGAAAGAAGGGCGAACGAATTCTCCCATTATTGCGCTTTGAAAGGAAAGGGTCCATCTGCAGTTTGAAGCGCTTTTACGTTGTAGAGCAAGTTTATCTCTCGAGCCCCTGAATGAAGCGTCGAAGCTTACTGCTGGTAGATCCCCAAATACCGTGGTTGACTGCCGCGAACTCTGATCCAAAGTGATATCTGTTGCTGTGGGAGATGAAAGCTAAATTCAACACCAGAGAACCTAAGACGAATCGACGAGGCCAGATTTTCAGAGCGCCGTAAGCACATTCGCGGCCGTCTTTTAGGTGGAGATGCATCTGCCGAAGAAAACGATGGAGATTCAGTACAGAATCATCCGAAGCACGGCTAGTCCATGGGTCTTTGGATTGTGTCAGGGTACAGATGTTACGTACTTCTACACACGGAAGCGAGGTGCAACGACGTTGATTCCCGTCATTGGACGCAAAGTAGAAGTAGGTTCAACAATACATTCTGAAGAATAGTCAGCTTATCGGCGACTTAATTAGGATGGGTAAAATCACAGAACCATCAGTCACCAGGAAAATAATGTTGCTCCGAATACAGGCACGCGCACCCAGTAACGCGGCAAGACTTGGTAGGTAGCAAGATCGAAGCTTTGAAATCAAATCGCGGAGTTTTACAGCATTTACTTCAGAGCATTTTTTTATGAACAGTGTTGGCCTCTGTTTTGAAAGGAGATGAGGACCACTACGCGATATTTCAGAGGTATTTTTTACCTACTTGTTATTTCATTTGAATGTAGTTTTCGGAATAAAGCCGATATGGGTTGATTGTGGTTCGGATTTTTGAACAGTACCTATCAGGGTAGAAATCCTGATGAAGTAGCACCGATCTTTGCGGGCAGCGGGCGATGCTGGAGCCTTGGGCGGATGGGCCGAACACAACAGCGTGACCAGGCACTGTCGTGGGATTTGCCGCCTGCGAATCCTCGTTGAAACAGCTGGTACTCTGGCATCAGTACCTGGAGTTATCGGCTGGTTTCCCCTATTGTAGTTGCATTTCCCATGACCGGTAGACCTCAGATGACATCTTCTGTTGGGAAATTGGACCCTTCCGTCGCGCCATCCGTTGGCGTATCATCGATTTGGCCTTGTGAGAAATTGTTGTTGTTTTTGTTGTTCCAGCAGTCTATGGAAGGTTATTAATCTGCGTCCTCCTTGTCGGCTGCTTCTTCGTAATGACAGTTTGTCGGTTCTCTTTCTCTCTCGGTTACCCGGTAACTTTAAACTGCTTCACGGGCTGGTTGATTCCTGCCCTCATGGCAGTTGGCTTGCTACTATGGATTTTCAGCGGCTGGTGAAGCTTATATGCGCAATTCTTTTTACAGCGGATGTTTGCTGTACGACCCGAATCGTATTCGTTTGTTTTTTTTACAGACCAAAACATCGCTATTTTAGCAATCATTACTTTCTCGTCAATGGTTAGGCATATAAAACCCTTTCTTCCCCATTCCTACCATTGTTCAGCGGAAAAACTGAGCCTAGGTCCATTCACCCTTGTTTTACGCTTGTTATACAAGCGCTTCCCTCAACTGAAGCGTACAGGACTGGTGTCCGTAGATATTCGATCACCAGGTGTCATAAAACATAAGACCAGGTTGTGTCCTCTGGGATCTTTATCGAACTTTGTTCCTTCAAATGCCATTTTCGGTCCTCGCGGCTATCTTGGAGCATAAGTACCATCCCCCTACTTGTACGTGTCGATGTCTCTTTTGATGTTACTTTAAATTTTTGATGTTTTCCGCTCTTGTCGCCTCTTCCTGCTCTGTGCACGCATTTTGGCCCTTTTTGCCCGTCCTCATGTTCAGAGAGGATGCTGGCTCAATAAGGCGCTCTGGTACCAATAAATCTTGCTGTATACGCCTGTTTTAAATTCATACCCGGGAGAAAATGCTTCAAATTTTTTCCGACCACTTTTCATCGATTTTCTTTTTTCCTGGTGTTTTTGCCTTACGCTCCCCCCCGCCTTTTTGTCTGCGGCTACTTTTCGCACTGTAAGCTGTCCCCCCGCCTACACAGCCAGCCCACTCAACTTGAGCTTTATGCCGATGCAGATTCTGACAGATTTTCAGGAGCCCTTGGATGCCTGTCGACTGAAACCTCGACAACTTTGAAACCTGGGAGCTTTTGCTGCAGAGGTTTGTTTGCGCTCCTCATCTACCAACTTTTTACCGAGAGTATGCATTCGGTTGTTTAGCACCTTTTTTGTAGTCCCGCCAAAAAACGAACTGCGCCACTGTGTGCGTGTTTGTGGTGCGCGTTAGTGCCACCCCCCCAAACGGGCCGCGTGGTAGGTGCGCTGGACCAACACGGGGACCAAATCAGGGTGCTTCAGGCGTTACTTGGGCTAAGCTCCCATAACAAATGCCGAACAGTGGGGGGCGTGGTGGCACGCTCATGCCGCCTCAGCCACTTTTGCCATTGATGGCTCTGCTTCAGGCGTGGCGGTACGGTCAGGGAAGTCTCCGGCCTTGCCAGCAACCTGCACCCGACCCCGCCCTTGGTCTTCTTGACTCTGTCTTGACACCGGGCACAGACGGGTGAGAGAGAGAGAAAGTGTGGTAGCTGGAGCGCAAGTCTAATATCACTTAAAAGTAATCCACGCGCAAGTGTCCGTCCCTGCACCACCTTGCTGTGGGACACACGGCGGACATTTTCGGATTCGACGGTCGAACTGTCAGGTTGAGGCATTAAGCCACACCAACCGTGGGGTCTGATCTCATAATGTCCAGTCGGTTGGACCCAAACTGCCACTGGGAGTGCGTGAGGGCTGGGCAACTTCGCAGTCGAATGGCAACCTTTCGGAGTGTGTGAAGTAAGGGGCGATTACGTGAAGCATCGATCATCGATACTGCAACCGCTTTTAAGATATATGGCGTATTTGACAGCGTGTTTCCGTATCTCAGACATCATCTCACAGAATGCCTCTGTAGCCGCTGTGCTTGAGTAGATGCCAACGTTCCTTCAATGAACCCTTAATTGCCGAGCCATCGAATACTTCCTGGGCAAGTTCAATGCATACAGCTGCGTAGTCTGTTTGTACACCAACTGGCAAATCTCTCTCTCTCTCGCCTCTTTCTGTGTGTATTTTTATGTGGCTGTGAAGGTGTGCGTGCCTGCGCGCCGCACATGTATGTGCATCTGCCACTGAACTCGTGAACTTTTTTCCCCTCTCTTTGGGCTGTTGAACCTCGGGCGCACCTTTCCCCCGTCCCACCGCCCGAATTCGTGTTCTCCTCGCACTCCGGTGGGAAAACAGGTATGCACTTCTGACCTTTAGGTTTCCCCCGCGTGCAGACATCAAGTTTTCAGACCCCTGGCGCGCTGTCTAAGGACGTGCTTTGATCTGATTTTGCAGCCACGCGACTATCACTACGCCACAGCAACCATAATTAACAATTTTTTTGTCGTGTGCATTCGCCGGGACTGAAGTACTCTCTATCCAGGCCAAGGTCATTTCGTAGTTTTTTTTCTGGCCTTGTTCTTTGCATTCGTTTCTTAAGTAAGAGTGCATACTGATTCATTCTTCCTTACCATGCAGGTTGCAATACCCTCGCGTTACTGGGCCAAATAACACGTCGTGCCCCTGTGTCCTCGCACGTATATCCTGCTCCTGTTATAACTTTTGACCAGAAAATTGTTCTTCTTGGCGCCACTGATCACTGTCGCCGCTCCGTATTACAGATGGCCTTTTAATAAATTCCAGCGGGAGGAGGTTACAGTTAGGTTTCCTGATACGTAAATATAATTCCCTGGAATTTAACGAACGTGCACTCGCAATGCGGGGAGATGGCTGCCTATTTTCAAAAGCCCGGCTGTGTTTCGGGTTTCCGCCAGCGTAGGACAACTTCGTGGAGGGATCATACCCTGTTACCTAAACTCAAAGGTCAAATTCTCCATCCACTCCTCCCCGTACTGCAGTTCTGTCAGGCACCAGGTTGCGCTTAATGGCGGAAAAGGTTTCTTGGTGCTACTATAGCGTGATTCCTACCACCAGTAGTTTACTATGGCGTAACTGCTAACCTAACAGGCACTGGTGGAAAATCCGAACCACAATCAACATATATCATCTCTATTTTGAAACTTAAATTTGCATTAAATAACAACAATTTGACCACGAATACTTCAAGCTTCGATAAGAGCACAACCTGGAGTTGGATATGACTAGCTGATGACGGCTAATTTCCCAGAAATGGCCATTCCAGTCCCCCTAGTCTTTGTCGGCATTGGTCATCTGCCTTTACTTGATGCTGTGCGACTGGGCTCGAGAGTGAGCCTCAAGTTAACGAGTGATTTCCGTTAGCGATCCGTTAGCTTCTGTCAACACACAAATACTCCTGCAATATCGCATAAAATTACACTCCAGCAGTGTTCATCCTGGTGACTGATGGTTCTGTGATCTTACCCATCCTAATTAAGTCGCCAATAAGCTGACTATTCTTCAGAATGTATTATTGAACCTGCTTCTACTTTGCGTCCAATGACGGGAATCAACGTCGTTGCACCTCGCTTCCGTGTGTAGAAGTACGTAACATCTGTACCCTGACACAATCCAAAGACCCATGCCGTGCTTCGGATAATTCTGTACTGAATCTCCATCGTTTTCTTCGGCAGATGCATCTCCACGTAAAAGACGGCCGCGAATGTGCTTACGGCGCTCTGAAAATCTGGCCTCGTCGATTTGTCTTAGGTTCTCTGGTGTTGAATTTAGCTTTCATCTCCCACAGCAACAGATATCACTTCGGAGCAGAGTTCGCGGCAGTCAACCACCGTATTTGGGGATCTACTAGCAGTAAGTTTCGACGCTTCATTCAGGGGCTCGAGAGATAAACTTGCTCTACAACGTAAAATCGCTTCAAATTGCAGATGGACCCTTTCCTTTCAAAGCGCAATAATGCGAGATTTAGTTCGCCCTTCTTTCTTACTGATCAATCAGAATGACAGCCCCTTCTTCTGCCGCTCCATTCCGACACAGTTTCTTCACGGAGCTTGCTTGTTCGTGAACCCCACCGGCCCATCATTGGACTTGGGGCACGATTTTCCCTCTATATAAAGACCATATCTTGGAAATATCGTGACGCCGCTTCTTCGCTGTGCCTCACACTACAGTATGGAACTCTTGTAACAACCTTTTCAATGGTATGCTGATGTAGGAAGAAAAGAAGGAACGTTCGAATAATTATACGAGCATTCCTTATGCATAATCACCGGGGTTTTTAGCCTTTTGATAGGAAATTGATTGGCCTAGTCGATGCCTGGTCAGGCCTCAAGGTCGGAATCAAGAAGCTGCTTATTACACATTTAACCGTTGCCGGAGTCTGCTCCTCTAGGCGCTGCCCCTGCACTACTAGGCAAGCGCCGTCTTTTAGGGGTAAGCACGACCCTGAATTCCCACCCACAAGAATGGGAAGAGGGTTTGATACCATTCTGATTCAGGTGCTGTTTGCATTTTTTTCCCAAGCTGTAACGTTTCTTTTTGAGTGTGATGAAGTAACCCTTGCTGAGTTCATTTCACCTTAAAAGACGAGGGCAGGTTTGACGAAACTAGTTGTCTGTCTTGTAGCTATCGTCATTTAATGTTACTGATGCAGTCTTCTCGACACGCCCGATTCCCTTTTGTCGTTACAGAAGATTTATAAATCGATATCGCGTTTTATTTCTGGTTCTTTCTTTTTGCTTCCGTTTTATCCTTTAGCCCGGATGTTTTAGGTTCGAATACTGCTTGATTTATAGGGCCCAACTCTTTAGGGTGGGTCGGGGGTACCAAAAAAACCTGTTGTTTTATCTATTGACCAGCAAGTAAGGTAATTGTTCTCTTGTTGCTCTGGCCCACAGGTAACTGTTAATCGTTTTCTCTTGTGGGATGTCGTCAAAGCGACGCCGCCACCCGCCGCCGCCCCCGCCGACACAAGTACTCCCTCCCTCCTTTCAGCCTCGGGGGCGGTGCCACCGCCCAAAAAGCACTCCAAGGCCGGACCCAATCTCCTCCTTGACCTGCCCCTCGCGGCCATCCTTCATGTGCGTTCTGTGACCTCCTGCGACGTGCTGCATGCCCCGCCGGAGGACCTACCCAAAATCTTCCAGATTATCTTTGACCAGTGTCGTCTGCAGCAGCAGCAGTCGGATGTACTTACTGGCAAGACCGGCCTCCCTCTTCGTAGCTCCAGCCCAGGCTCGAAACCGCATGCTGTTACGCCACCACCAAAATCGGCTCCTCCAACTGGTCTGGCAGGTACCGTTTACGTTATTGATGCTGTCCCATGTCCCCCCCTCTCTCCTGTAGTCTTGTTCTCTTAAGCAGATTTAGTCCGAAATCATTGACAGCCCCACAGGCTTTTCGCTTACCCTCGATCTTGCATTTAATCATATTTTTGCAACTGATATTCCTTTACCGTCTGTTACTTTCTACCTGATATCCTAGACACCGTATTTGCTCCATGTTCGCAATGGTTGCCTCTGAAATATACTTCTTAACGTTGTGGCGTGAGGCCGAATAAGGCTCGCAATAGAAGCCACTTTGCAAGCAACACCAAACTCTTGCCAGTGGCTAGAATTAGAGGTCCATCGACAGTGTTTTAACGTTTAGATTTTCATGGGATTTTAGAGGGCTAGAACCTAAAATTACATCGACCATATTTTATGAAAAACGCCTTTGCCTGCATAGTAGGTGGGCTGTTTCACTAAATTTAAACCGAAATGCTGAGATGTATTCTCAATTAGGAAGGGCTGTGTAGGTAGGATTGTTATGTTGCCTGTCGTGCAGTATAATCCCAAGGTATATATATATATATATATATATGGCAAAGACATTATACCGTGCTAGCGACATAGGTACTAGCTAAAAACCGCAGACACGTGTTTCGCCGATGTTTCTGCTGCTGCGTGACACAGGAACGAGGGGTTCGGCCCCTCAGTGGGTCCCCCAGCGTTCTCTATGCGGTTTCTGGTATATGGACTCCAGAGAATAATCGGGAAAATAATTTCTGAAATTATTAAGTGCAGGACATGGAGTCAGGTGCTTCGGACATGACGTTTTAGGGTCAGAACCGAAATTTCAATGAACATTTGGGTCGAAGACAATCAACCACAGTGGAATAAACACGTAATACCCATTCTACAAAACAAGTAGTACTACAAGTAGTATGAATCTTATATGGCAAAGACATTATACCGTACTTCCGACATAGGTACTAGCTAAAAGCCCAGACACGTGTTTCGCCGATGTTTCTGCTGCTGCGTGACACAGCAACGAGGGGTTCGGCTCCCCAGTGGGTCCCCCAGAGTTCTCTATGCGGTTTCTGGTACATGGACTCCAGAGAATAATCGGGGAAATAATTTCTGAAATTATTAAGTGCAGGACATGGAGTCAGGTGATTCGGACATGACTTTTTAGGGTCAGAACCGAAATTTCAATGAACATTTTGGGTCGAAGACAATTAACCACAGTGGAATAAACACGTAATGCCCATTCTACAAACAAGTAGTACTACAAGAAGTATGAATCTTATATGGCAAAGACATTATACCGTACTTCCGACATAGATACTAGCTAAGAGCCCAGACACGTGTTTCGCCGATGTTTCTGCTGCTGCGTGACACAGCAACGAGGGGTTCGGCTCCTCAGTGGGTCCCCAGCGTTCTCTATGCGGTTTCTGGTATATGGACTCCAGAGAATAATCGGGGAAATAATTTCTGAAATTATTAAGTGCAGGACATGGAGTCAGATGATTCGGACATGACTTTTTAGGGTCAGAACCGAAATTTCAATGAACATTTGGGTCGAAGACAATCAACCACAGTGGAATAAACACGTAATGCCCATTCTACAAACAAGTAGTACTACAAGTAGTATGAATCTTATATGGCAAAGACATTATACCGTGCTTCCGACATAGGTACTAGCTAAAAGCCCAGACACGTGTTTCGCCGATGTTTCTGCTGCTGCGTGACATAGCAACGAGGGGTTCGGCTCCTCAGTGGGTCCCCCAGCGTTCTCTATGCGGTTTCTGGTATATGGACTCCAGAGAATAATCGGGGAAATAATTTCTGAAATTATTAAGTGCAGGACATGGAGTCAGGTGATTCGGACATGACTTTTTAGGGTCAGAACCGAAATTTCAATGAACATTTGGGTCGAAGACAATCAACCACAGTGGAATAAACACGTAATACCCATTCTACAAACAAGTAGTACTACAAGTAGTATGAATCTTATATGGCAAAGACATTATACCGTACTTCGGACATAGGTACTAGCTAAAAGCCCAGACACGTGTTTCGCCGATGTTTCTGCTGCTGCGTGACACAGCAACGAGGGGTTCGGCTCCTCAGTGGGTCCCCAGAGTTCTCTATGCGGTTTCTGGTATATGGACTCCAGAGAATAATCGGGAAATAATTTCTGAAATTATTAAGTGCAGGACATGGAGTCAGGTGATTCGGACATGACTTTTTAGGGTCAGAACCGAAATTTCAATGAACATTTGGGTCGAAGACAATCAACCACAGTGGAATAAACACGTAATGCCCATTCTACAAACAAGTAGTACTACAAGTAGTATGAATCTTATATGGCAAAGACATTATACCGTACTTCCGACATAGATACTAGCTAAAAGCCCAGACACGTGTTTCGCCGATGTTTCTGCTGCTGCGTGACACAGCAACGAGGGGTTCGGCTCCTCAGTGGGTCCCCAGCGTTCTCTATGCGGTTTCTGGTATATGGACTCCAGAGAATATAAGGGGAAATAATTTCTGAAATTATTAAGTGCAGGACATGGAGTCAGATGATTCGGACATGACTTTTTAGGGTCAGAACCGAAATTTCAATGAACATTTGGGTCGAAGACAATCAACCACAGTGGAATAAGCACGTAATGCCCATTCTACAAACAAGTAGTACTACAAGTAGTATGAATCTTATATGGCAAAGACATTATACCGTACTTCCGACATAGGTACTAGCTAAAAGCCCAGACACGTGTTTCGCCGATGTTTCTGCTGCTGCGTGACACAGCAACGAGGGGTTCGGCTCCTCAGTGGGTCCCCCAGCGTTCTCTATGCGGTTTCTGGTATATGGACTCCAGAGAATAATCGGTGAAATAATTTCTGAAATTATTAAGTGCAGGACATGGAGTCAGATGATTCGGACATGACTTTTTAGGGTCAGACCCGAAATTTCAATGAACATTTGGGTCGAAGACAATCAACCACAGTGGAATAACCACGTAATGCCCATTCTACAAACAAGTAGTACTACAAGTAGTATGAATCTTATATGGCAAAGACATTATACCGTACTTCCGACATAGGTACTAGCTAAAAGCCCAGACACGTGTTTTCCGATGTTTCTGCTGCTGCGTGACACAGCAACGAGGGGTTCGGCTCCTCAGTGGGTCCCCAGCGTTCTCTATGCGGTTTCTGGTATATGGACTCCAGAGAATAATCGGGGAAATAATTTCTGAAATTATTAAGTGCAGGACATGGAGTCAGATGATTCGGACATGACTTTTTTTAGGGTCAGAACCCGAAATTTCAATGAACATTTGGGTCGAAGACAATCAACCACAGTGGAATAACCACGTAATGCCCATTCTACAAACAAGTAGTACTACAAGTAGTATGAATCTTATATGGCAAAGACATTATACCGTACTTCCGACATAGGTACTAGCTAAAAGCCCAGACACGTGTTTCGCCGATGTTTCTGCTGCTGCGTGACACAGCAACGAGGGGTTCGGCTCCTCAGTGGGTCCCCAGCGTTCTCTATGCGGTTTCTGGTATATGGACTCCAGAGAATAATCGGGGAAATAATTTCTGAAATTATTAAGTGCAGGACATGGAGTCAGATGATTCGGACATGACTTTTTAGGGTCAGACCGAAATTTCAATGAACATTTGGGTCGAAGACAATCAACCACTGTGGAATAACCACGTAATGCCCATTCTACAAACAAGTAGTACTACAAGTAGTATGAATCTTATATGGCAAAGACATTATACCGTACTTCCGACATAGGTACTAGCTAAAAGCCCAGACACGTGTTTTCGCCGATGTTTCTGCTGCTGCGTGACACAGCAACGAGGGGTTCGGCTCCTCAGTGGGTCCCCCAGCGTTCTCTATGCGGTTTCTGGTATATGGACTCCAGAGAATAATCGGGGAAATAATTTCTGAAATTATTAAGTGCAGGACATGGAGTCAGATGATTCGGACATGACTTTTTAGGGTCAGAACCCGAAATTTCAATGAACATTTGGGTCAAAGACAATCAACCACCAGTGGAATAACCACGTAATGCCCATTCTACAAACAAGTAGTACTACAAGTAGTATGAATCTTATATGGCAAAGACATTATACCGTACTTCCGACATAGGTACTAGCTAAAAAGCCCAGACACGTGTTTCGCCGATGTTTCTGCTGCTGCGTGACGCAGCAACGAGGGAGTTCGGCTCCTCAGTGGGTCCCCAGCGTTCTCTATGCGGTTTCTGGTATATGGACTCAGAGAATAATCAGGGGAAATAATTTCTGAAATTATTAAAGTGCAGGACATGGAGTCAGATGATTCGGACATGACTTTTTTAGGGTCAGACCCGAAATTTCAATGAACATTTGGGTCGAAGACAATCAACCACTGTGGAATAACCACGTAATGCCCATTCTACAAACAAGTAGTACTACAAGTAGTATGAATCTTATATGGCAAAGACATTATACCGTACTTCCGACATAGGTACTAGCTAAAAGCCCAGACACGTGTTTTCGCCGATGTTTCTGCTGCTGCGTGACGCAGCAACGAGGGGTTCGGCTCCTCAGTGGGTCCCCAGCGTTCTCTATGCGGTTTCTGGTATATGGACTCCAGAGAATAATCAAGGAAATAATTTCTGAAATTATTAAAGTGCAGGACATGGAGTCAGATGATTCGGACATGACTTTTTAGGGTCAGACCCGAAATTTCAATGAACATTTGGGTCGAAGACAATCAACCACTGTGGAATAACCACGTAATGCCCATTCTACAAACAAGTAGTACTACAAGTAGTATGAATCTTATATGGCAAAGACATTATACCGTACTTCCGACATAGGTACTAGCTAAAAGCCCAGACACGTGTTTCGCCGATGTTTCTGCTGCTGCGTGACACAGCAACGAGGGGTTCGGCTCCTCAGTGGGTCCCCAGCGTTCTCTATGCGGTTTCTGGTATATGGACTCCAGAGAATAATCAGGGAAATAATTTCTGAAATTATTAAGTGCAGGACATGGAGTCAGATGATTCGGACATGACTTTTTTAGGGTCAGACCCGAAATTTCAATGAACATTTGGGTCGAAGACAATCAACCACTGTGGAATAACCACGTAATGCCCATTCTACAAACAAAGTAGTACTACAAGTAGTATGAATCTTATATGGCAAAGACATTATACCGTACTTCCGACATAGGTACTAGCTAAAAGCCCAGACACGTGTTTCGCCGATGTTTCTGCTGCTGCGTGACACAGCAACGAGGGGTTCGGCTCCTCAGTGGGTCCCCAGCGTTCTCTATGCGGTTTCTGGTATATGGACTCCAGAGAATAATCAGCGAAATAATTTCTGAAATTATTAAGTGCAGGACATGGAGTCAGATGATTCGGACATGACTTTTTTTAGGGTCAGACCCGAAATTTCAATGAACATTTGGGTCGAAGACAATCAACCACTGTGGAATAACCACGTAATGCCCATTCTACAAACAAGTAGTACTACAAGTAGTATGAATCTTATATGGCACAGACATTATACCGTACTTCCGACATAGGTACTAGCTAAAAGCCCAGACACGTGTTTTCGCCGATGTTTCTGCTGCTGCGTGACGCAGCAACGATGGGCTCGGCTCCTCAGTGTGTCTCCCAGCGTTCTCTTTACGGTTTCTGGTATATGGACTCCAGAGAATAATCAGGGAAATAATTTCTGAAATTATTAAAGTGCAGGACATGGAGTCAGATGATTCGGACATGACTTTTTAGGGTCAGACCCGAAATTTCAATGAACATTTGGGTCGAAGACAATCAACCACTGTGGAATAACCACGTAATGCCCATTCTACAAACAAGTAGTACTACAAGTAGTATGAATCTTATATGGCATAGACATTATACCGTACTTCCGACATAGGTACTAGCTAAAAGCCCAGACACGTGTTTCGCCGATGTTTCTGCTGCTGCGTGACACAGCAACGAGGGCTTCGGCTCCTCAGTGGGTCCCCAGCGTTCTCTATGCGGTTTCTGGTATATGGACTCAGAGAATAATCAGGGAAATAATTTCTGAAATTATTAAGTGCAGGACATGGAGTCAGATGATTCGGACATGACTTTTTAGGGTCAGACCCGAAATTTCAATGAACATTTGGGTCGAAGACAATCAACCACTGTGGAATAACCACGTAATGCCCATTCTACAAACAAGTAGTACTACAAGTAGTATGAATCGTATATGGCACATACATTATACCGTACTTCCGACATAGGTACTAGCTAAAAGCCCAGACACGTGTTTCGCCGATGTTTCTGCTGCTGCGTGACGCAGCAACGAGGGGTTCGGCTCCTCAGTGGGTCCCCAGCGTTCTCTATGCGGTTTTCTGGTATATGGACTCCAGAGAATAATCAAGGGAAATAATTTCTGAAATTATTAAGTGCAGGACATGGAGTCAGATGATTCGGACATGACTTTTTAGGGTCAGACCCGAAATTTCAATGAACATTTGGGTCGAAGACAATCAGCCACTGTGGAATAACCACGTAATGCCCATTCTACAAACAAGTAGTACTACAAGTAGTATGAATCGTATATGGCACATATATTATACCGTACTTCCGACATAGGTACTAGCTAAAAGCCCAGACACGTGTTTCGCCGATGTTTCTGCTGCTGCGTGACGCAGCAACGAGGGTTCGGCTCCTCAGTGGGTCCCCAGCGTTCTCTATGCGGTTTCTGGTATATGGACTCCAGAGAATAATCAAGGAAATAATTTCTGAAATTATTAAAGTGCAGGACATGGAGTCAGATGATTCGGACATGACTTTTTAGGGTCAGACCCGAAATTTCAATGAACATTTGGGTCGAAGACAATCAACCACTGTGGAATAACCACGTAATGCCCATTCTACAAACAAGTAGTACTACAAGTAGTATGAATCGTATATGGCACATATATTATACCGTACTTCCGACATAGGTACTAGCTAAAAGCCCAGACACGTGTTTCGCCGATGTTTCTGCTGCTGCGTGATGCAGCAACGAGGGGTTCGGCTCCTCAGTGGGTCCCCAGCGTTCTCTATGCGGTTTCTGGTATATGGACTCCAGAGAATAATCAAGGAAATAATTTCTGAAATTATTAAATGCAGGACATGGAGTCAGATGATTCGGACATGACTTTTTAGGGTCAGACCCGAAATTTCAATGAACATTTGGGTCGAAGACAATCAACCACTGTGGAATAACCACGTAATGCCCATTCTACAAACAAGTAGTACTACAAGTAGTATGAATCGTATATGGCACATATATTATACCGTACTTCCGACATAGGTACTAGCTAAAAGCCCAGACACGTGTTTCGCCGATGTTTCTGCTGCTGCGTGATGCAGCAACGAGGGGTTCGGCTCCTCAGTGGGTCCCCCAGCGTTCTCTATGCGGTTTCTGGTATATGGGCTATTTGGATGGGAGGATACCCACATCGTTGGCGCCTGCCCAACAAGAAGAGGCCGCGAATTCCTGGAGGCAATGCACTCAGACGAGGCATGCATTAACAGGCATATCGATTTAGATGCCAATTACAAATTTCTCAAGGTCAAGTGGAGGCGAAAATAGCCACTATCGATCAGATAACTTCAAACTCCGGATGTCTATTGGCTTAAACTTTAGCCAACCATAGAATCTTGTGTTAGGGCATTATTTAAGGTTAACTGTTTTTCTGTACATCTCCCATTTGTCTGACGACGAACTGGGGCACCAGATTCGAAAATTTACACAATAAAGTTATTTTGTTCCCAAAGAACTCAACTTTATTTAAATATATATATATATATATATATATATATGTATATATATATATATATAGTAGAGGGAGTAAAAGCTGACAGTACAAAAAACTCCTGATTGTTGTTTCAGGTGTTTTCAGGAGAAAAAACTGCAGCTTATTTTTTAATTAAAGTTCGGGACAGGGACGCGTTAACACAGGTACCCAGTGAAGAACCTCTCCATTCAGTGTTACGGATCCGGTATTCTGCACCAGCAGGTATGTCTGCGAGCGGCTGTTCGCTGTCGACTGAGAAATAAGCCGATTGAGGTCTGCAGAGCCAGTAATATTGCCCTCAGCATGAAGACCGGCACAGGATTCAGATTCCGTGAACGCCATCAGAACTGAAGAGACCTTCCACAGAGTCAGCACCCCAAGGTTTTGGAAGGTGTCCTGAATGTAGAAAACTATTGACAGTTCGCTTAAACAAGGGATACCTTTGCTGAATTTTGATACTTCTAGGTAGCTTATTCCAGATTGCTATAGCGTTTACTGAAAAAAACTGTTGGTATCTAACTGTGCGTGCTAAAAGGAAGAAACAAAAATACATCTCGATGACTGGTGCGCCGAGAGTGGTGGAGGTGCCTCAGAGATGTAAGGGGGTTAAATGTACGACTGTTTAGAAGTTTAAACAGTAAAAATAGTCCCTTATGCTTAATCTGCAAAGTCACAGCGGGTAAA